>CM060427.1:113723262-114010091 GCA_030545235.1 Helianthus tuberosus | reverse complement strand
AGAGTTTTCATACAACATTATTCTTAATTTAAATTATATAAATAGCGAATAAAAAATTATTACAGTTCATAATTCTTAGTTTGACAATTTTAAAATTTAAGCATATGTACATAGAAGATATAAAATATCTTACAAAAGTGTATTTATGAAACATGAATATGTACAACAACTTAGTACTGTGTAAATAAATAATTTTAATACATAATACCTATATATCAACCGGAAATAGCTTAAACCTATTTCTTAAATTATATGTAAGTCAAATATATATAATTTTTTATATAATATTCCATCCCTAAAGTAAAAATATGTACAAAAAACATTTTGTACGGTATATGGTTTAAAATATGTATGTATCTCAAAGAGAAACAATTTTTTAACATTTGATTCATTTCTTAAACTATATTTAAATTATATATATATATATATATATATATATATATATATATATATATATGAATCAAATTTACAAACTCTAGACTTTGTATTATCTATTTTGATTCTTAAATAAATAGATATAATAAATTAAGAATTTGAATCAAGTGCTAAATATGTTATCACCAAAATAAAGCAACCTGTCAGTTAAAGATTAAATTGTTCTAGAAGAATTCAGAAAAGTTATATTACTTTTAATCCTTTTAATAAATCTCATTTTATTCCAAAATATTATGTTCAATAAATCTGATAGAAATTTATGAATAGAGTTATGGGAGTAAACATAATAACTAATACAATTAGTTATGTAATTAGTTTCCTATGGATTGATATTATATATGTATATATTAAAGAAAATTTTAAATTTTATAATTGTACATATGTAAGACACAATTTTCTTGATAATATATACAAACAAGCAAATGTCTTATGTAGAAGAAACAAATCTACATGCTTACTCAGAACCTATCTTTAATTTAAAAGATATCTTAAGAATCTCTGTACTAGCACCACCTCTTAAAGAATAATAAATAGGTCAATGACGTAGAATCTCAAAACTTCATATAAGGCCCTCACCTTTATTTTTGAATACCTATCCAATCATAAGCTCTGAAATTATAGTTGAATTAGGGCAATATAAAGAAAAACTATTACACCAAAGGGAGAAACAATACATTATACATTTTCTTATATAGTAAAAGAAAATGTTAAAATATAACGTGTATATATCTGGAAATATACACGCATAATTCTGATAAGCTATGACTATAATTGTGCTAAACAAAATGTGCCTGTATAATTGCTTAGTTCTGTGAAATTTATGTCTGAACATGTGTGTAATTCAGATGTCAAAGGAAATAGCATGTAGTCAGGAAATCCAGGCTAGTAATGAAAATTCTTTGGATAAAAGCACTATAGATAATATAATAGCTCAAGGAATATCGAATGTCATACCTTCGATCATTGAAGCTATTAAAATTTCAGTGCCAATACACGAGAATCCTACTACCCATTGTAGGCATATTCACCACTGCAAACCTAACCCTAGTATCAATGGAGGTCATGATATTTATATTAAAACTCCATCTTCCAAAGAAAAGATAACCACAACCTATAGTTACTCTTATAAGATATTCCGCTTCGACAAATCATGTAAGGACAAAGAAATGAAACCAGCAACTACGCAACCTACCTGCAACGATCATCACAAGAAGAACGCAAGAAAGCGCCATTTTAAGAAAACACTTCGTTGTAACTTCTGCAAGAAGGTTGGACATGAAGAGGAAGAATGTAGGAGAAAAACTAATGCGGAGACCCAGGCCATATCCGTCCCTACTGTCCGAAACTATCTAAGGCACCCGACGACGAGGAACGAAACCCCGATGAAGCTAAGGAGATCGCATAGATACTTACGACACCAGGGGCAATGGCAACTTTTAAAATAAACACTCTTATGTTTCGATTATACTTAAGTTAGCTGACTTTTGGTTTCGATCAAAATTTCATCAATAAAAGATCCTTATTTTTTTTTTATATAGAGCCAACTCTCATTTTGTCTCACTTCTTGACAAATTCCTATATCGTACGTGCAATGCCTGTCATGCATGTGAATTCATTTCAAAAGATCGAATAAATATTTTCGTCATACTCCTTTTGACAAATCCCCCTTATTGGGAAAAATGCTGATTTTTTATATCAAGTCAACAGATTTATTGGAAAACTCCTTTTCTTTTCAAAAATTTTCTACCGGATTTCATTACTTGTCAAAAATATATATATCCACTGTTGAAATCTGTCCAAACCAAGTTCAATTGCTTGAAATTGTTCACAATATTCATTCAACTCAAAATCCCATATGATGAATTGAGATCATCATATTCTAAATAATCTCATTTATTTGAATCCTAATAGACCTGTTCAAAGTCTACGACTCAAATAAATCATTTGCTAAAACCCGATACCTTGTGATGGCGATTTCTTTGAAACTTGGACTCATTTCATTTCACGCATGAGGTACGAATTTATCTATTTATTGATTTATTATCCTAAACCAGTCTTAATACAGTTTTGCGTTAAGATAAAGGTACCTAAATTCTTATTCCAACGTACCTCCAACATTTCTGAATTAATCCTACAATATTCGTGTCTTTCTTCATTTTAAACATCATATCTTTTGAATATCTAGATTCATTTCATTTGAAACTTTCAGTTAATTTCGAAAACGGTGAATTCATTCGATCACCGCGATCATTGAGTTCTCTCGGTCATTACAACACTTTGCAGAGTCTGTATAAATTTGTAGCCTGAGCTAATCATAAATCCTAATCAGTCTTTCGTTCAACTCAGCATCCAAATAGTCTTGATACAATTATGTGTTAGGACAATGATACACTAAATTCTACTATATTTCCGGCGTATCTTTGCCACTCAAAACAACTGTCACTGATTTCTAGTTTGGCAATTGACAAATCATTTTTCATACTTCTATTGAGATTGTTGATTCAGAGTTCTTCTTAATTGACAATCAAGGTAAGTTCTCTTCTGACATTGAATTCGATCATATCTAAAGATCATTACACCTCTCTCTTGATTATGAAACTCAGTCACCTTGATGATTGTATCATTTCATTACGTTCAGTTCGCATCGATTCCTGAAACTAAATTTTTGGGATCATCGAATCATCCTATGATACTTAATATTCATATCTTGACTCTATCTCAAACGCCTCAATATACTATTTTTACTAACTTAGAGACATAACATAACTCCGAGGAAATATCATAACCCAAATCTCGAGGACGAGATTTAAAACAAGGTGGGGAGGATATAACAACCCTAGAAAATGACCCTAAACGCTCCCAAATACATCCCATACGTGAAAAACAGACCCGAGATACCTTCATACTTGCAAAAATCAAGAAGAACAAGATTCAAGCGTCGCTCGCGGGCCGCGACAAATGAAGACAAAGTTGTCGCGGGGGGGCGACAGCCTCTTGCTTGGCGGGTACTCTGAATGCCACGTGTCGGGACACGTGTCGACACTCGTGATGACTCAGCAACAACTTACGCCTCCTTTAGGGCCCTCGCGGGGCTCGGCGGATGAAATGGAAGCCGTCGCGGGGCGCGACGGAGTGGCGGAACAGCTATAAATAGTGCCGAACTCAGCTATTTCACTTGTTCAAAATCCTAAATTCTCTCTCTATGTTTATAGGCTAAAACTCTAGCCTAATACCCCCTAAAAAGCGAAGCTCTGTCTCGTTGTAAGTACTATAACCCTGCTATTACCCTACACGATAGATCTAAGATTCTGTAATGCATGTCGGCTCTGCCCGACTCAGTCATTGTAATTTTTTCTCGTTTGTACACCCGATTGATTTAGGACCCCGTAATGCATGTCAAGGCCTTGCCTGACTCAGTCATTGGATTTCTGTCTCGAGTTGTACGGTTAATGCAATTTGGGTTATTTTACTAACACATATGCAATGTTTAAATTAACCAGTGAACTATATTATTACCAGGAAGTCGGTAGAAATACCTAAAGTAGCAACGTGAGTTAGTCCTTCTTTTTATAAATCCTTTTTGTGAGTAATCCTTCTTTTTGCAAACTGTTTTTACAAAACCTCAAATGTTTAAATTATATTTCACAGTGATTGAGTATTTGTATTTCTATAATTGTCGTCGGTATGTTGGGGTTTTGTATACAAAATTTGTTACTACACTGTGAGTAGTAACATTACCACCAGTCATGGATTGACAGTACCGTGGGTGGTAATTAAGGTAGAATGGTAAACAAATGTAATTGCGAGATCGCCCTCAATGTTGTAAAATAATGAAATCTGTTTTGATTAAATTGGGATTCACTCACCAGTATTTTCTTGCTGATAAAATGTTTTAAAACACGTGTTATAGGTAACTTAGTGTGAAGCCTATAAAAGCCAGCTGGAAAGCACTAAAGGCTTAGAAAAGTGGCTATGAAAGTTACCTAAAATAAACAAGACATTTTGTTTTTAATAATTAGGGTTTATCCCTATAAATCTATTATAAATGAAAATTTGGTTTTGTCCACTTGTTTACTATAAAGGTATTATCAACAAAACTTGGGTTTTATCCTATTTATCTATTTTAAACATTTTGGTGTTCAACTCTGATTAAAATATTTCCTAACTACGTTCCTGATGAAACTTTCCGCTGCCAAATTAATAAACACCGATACCATCTGACTGGCTCGCGGCTCCCGCTCCCAGGGTGGGGTCGGGGGTTGCGACAGACCGAGTTGGGGATCCGCCATTTCCGGATCCTTTCGGCGTGGGACTCACGAGACTGATGGTAAGTATTATTATTAATTATTTTTTAGTAATTTTATTTCATTAATTATAAATGTTGTCATTAATTTATTTTGATTTTAATTACAGCGGTTCCTGCAAGGAGAGTAAGAGGAAAGGTGAAAAATGAAAAGCTTCGGAATACGGTTAAAGCAGAGGGGCCTATTTCTATTTAGTTTGATAGAGAGGCAACTTATACCCCTGTTGGTGAAGAAAATGATCTATTTGCGCGGGAGGCGGGTATGCACATGTGGCTCACCATACCACTCGAAAAAATGGGTTGGCGCAATGTCAGACAATTACATAGGGATGCAATAACTAACCACCTGAAGGTAAATAAGTTAAAATACCTATTTTATAAAGTAAAAGGCTGTAAATGCATTCGTTTAACAGATGTGAATGGGTCATAAACGCAGCGGTTCAATGGCTGCAAATGTAGCGGTTATCCGCTGCGTTTAAGGTCGTATAACGGCTGCGAACGTGCCGTAAACGCAGCGGTTTAACGGCTGGAAACGCAGTGGTTATCCGCTGCGTTTACGGCACGTTCGCAACAGTTAAACGGTTTCGTTTACTGTCGTATAACGGCTGCGAACGAGCCGTAAACGCAGTGGTTAACCGTTGCAAACGCAGCGGTTATCCGCTGCGTTTACGGCTGTATAATAGCTGCGATAGGGCCGTAAACGCAACGGTTAACTACTTTGTTTGCAGTCGTTAAACCGCCATGTTTACGGCCCGTTCTCAGCCGTTATACGGCCTTAAACGCAGCCGTATAACGGCTGCGAATGGCCATAAACACATTGGTTAACTGCTACGTTTACAGCCGTTAAACCGCTGCTTTTTTGGACCGTTCGTAGCCGTTATACGGCTGTTAACGCAGTTGTTTAACGGCTGCAAACGGGCCGTAAATTTTTATAACAAATGTTTTCAACTTTTCTCATTCAATTGCTAGGAAAACTTCAATTTTGATGAGGTGTAACACGATTATTAAGCCCAGAACTTGAAAGACGGCATCAAGCATGTGCTCATGAAGCGATACTCTGGCCGCAAGAATTTGGCTAAAAAAAGAATTTCTTAAAAGAAGTGGAGGGTACAATGATGTTGAAAGAGCAAGGGCATCCCCCCCCCCAGGATATGCCTAATCAAAATCGGCAAAGAACTATTGATCATTTCTTGGACCTAAAATATATAGCATGATGTGAGGCTAACGCAGCCGTTTGCCAGCGCCAGCAATTCCAATACCGCCGGGGGACATCGTCACGCAGTAGCACCGCCTATAAAAACGTAATGCTTTATATATATGCGTGTGTGTATGTGTGAGTTTATTTAATGTCTAATCTTATTTTTAATGTTAAATAGGGTTTGAAACGACTCGATACGTACCGAAAACTCACACGGATAAAGATGGGAATTGGCTTGACACGGTAGTTGAGCGGAATTATGTAAGTATTTGAAGTATAATATTCATAATACACACACACACACACACACACACACACACACATATATATATATATATATATTTAATCATCTTCGTAAAATACAGCTAGCTTTGGAACAAGAGATTATGGGTCAAAACGAAGGTGCCGAAGAGTAGTTGTCAACCGCCGAGTGAGGTTGCCTCGTTTCAAAAGGTATTGGGTGATTGGCGGGGATGGTTCCGAGGGATTGGGCATAAACCTTCCAATACGCCCTCCAATGTTGGTGCGCAGTCTCAAAGTCAACAACAATATTCCGAGGTATAAACTATCATATTTTACTTTGGTAAATGTTTGGTTATATTAGTAGTTTTGTTAGGAAATTGGTAACTTTGGTATATATTATGTTAGTAGAATGTTAATATGCTAATTTGGGTTTTGATATATTTTTATCGTAGGAATTTGTTTCGGAGTTGTTCCAAACCCCGTCGTTTGTGAGTTTACCTGAAGAATATCTCGGTTTGAGGGGAAAACAACCTGCGGACGTTGATGATGCCATTTTCGATAACAATGAAGACGACGGCATGATGTAGTTTTTCATGTTTTATGCAATTTTAGGATGTTTTGTCCGAATTAAACGACTAACTTTTAAGTAATGAATGTTAGTATGTACGAACATATAATTATTGTGTTTATGTTGTTTGTTTGTGTGTTTTGAAAACGTGAAATCGACAGGTTTTGTATATTCATAAAAGCCAGGAAATATTGTAAAAGCAGGAAAAATATTGAAAAAAAGACTTTTAGCAGCGAGATGTCGCTGCTAATACTCATCAGGTAATAGCGACGAAGGTCATTAGCGACGTCTTATTAGCGACGAAGTGTCGTTGCTAATGGTCAACCACCAATAGCGGTGACATGGACCAATAGCGGCGACATGTGGTCAATAGCGTCCCGTCAATAGCGGCGTTACAGTAGCGACGATCTGAATTATTAGCGGTGACCGCCATCGCCTCCATTGCCCCGTTTTCTTCTATTCAAATTTTTATGGTGTATCTATTAGTAACTTATTTAAAGGTGTGGTGGGAAGAGGTGATAACATTCTGTTTTGGCTGGACCCTTGGCTTTTTGAGATCCCGTTGAAAGCGAAATTCCCTTCTCTTTTTCAGCTTGAGGTGGTGAAGACGTGTAGTGTGCGTGATCCTCTCGAAGGTGAGGGGAGCTGGCTTTGGAAGCACGATCCTGATTCCCCGTCTAAGAGGCTTGAATGGGACGCTCTGATCTCGGCTATGGCTTCGGTAGATTTGAGTTCGGATTCCGACAAGTGGGTTTGGGCTGGAAATGGCTCGGATTCCTTCTCGGTCGCGGCGGTTAAGAAAGCCGTTGAGTTGAAGGTGAATTTTAGTGATCGCTTTGTGATGGATAGGTGCAGGTGGGTTCCGCTCAAATGTAACATCCTCGCGTGGCGTGCGGAGATGGACAGGATCCTGACGGTAGAGGCCTTGGCTAGAAGGGGAGTTTTGTTATCGGACGTTGATTGCAGTTATTGCGAGGCTGCCACGGACTCGGTTAGTCACATTTTTACGGCGTGTCCGTTGGCTTTGGGGTTATGGGAGAAGATTACTTATTGGTGTCGGGTTCGGAATTTTTTCGTGTTCTCCGTTCGTGACTTATTGCAGATCCATGAGCTCGGTTCTAGGGGGCTTCGGAGAAAGAGGCCTTGAAAGGATTTATAATTGTTTCTTGTTGGTTTTTGTGGAAGGCCGGGAACGAGCTAAGATTTAGCGGTAAGAGATATAGTGTCGAAGAGGTCTTTAGTGATCTTAGATCGGCTAGTTTTTTGTGGTATAAACATAGGGCCAGGAAGGGTTCGTTAGATTGGGGAGATTGGTGTAAATTTGTAAATATGTAATTTTGGTTGTTGTTTTTGCTGTCCTGGTTTTCGGGTTCGGTGTGTGTTAATGAAGTTCTCGTTTCAAAAAAATAATACTAAACATTCCTAGTTGAAACAAGTTTCGTTTTCTCACTTTTATTTTTAGATATGTATATCTGATTTACAAAAAAATTTGGTAGCGGAAGTGAAAAACTAAGCATAAACATATAGAGTTAAGTTCTTGTAAAAATAAAATAAACGTACGAATTGAGGGAAAAAGCAAAAAGTGGCGGTGTCATTTTGGTAAGGGATATTGGATTTTAATAATCCAAAGTTTCACCCGTTGGCCACTAATAATCCCAACTTCAAAAATTCCCTGTAATAATCCCAACTTGTATGATTTTGGCCCCTAATGATCCTTTGCTAACTGGGTTATAACCCAGTTAGTTTTTTGCTGACTGGGCTGCTGACTTGGCACCATCACCACCTCCACCTCCTCCTCCTCCTCTACTGCCACCACCATCTCCTCCAGCCACCACCATCATCTCCGACCACCACCATCACCTCCGACCACCTCCACCTCCACCTCCACCTCCACCCACAGTCTTCCAGCACTGGAAAAACACTATCACCTCCGATTCACCATATCCACCGAACACCCCACCTTTCCAACCTCCGGCCACCACCATTAAACTGCCATCCACAACTCCAACCGCCTCACCGAAAAAACGTGATACCTAGATATGGTGGAAATTTTGAAGTTTTGAGCGGCGGAGAAGGTCACTAGAGGTTGGAGATGACAAGTGGTGGTCTCATTTGGTGGTTTCAGGGGTAAAGAAGGTCGTCGGAATAAGTTGCAGGTCACCGGAGTTGCGTAGATGGTGGAAATTTTAAACTTTTGAGAAGCGGAGAAGATTACAGGAGGTCGGAGATGATTGGTGGTGGTCTCGTTTGGTGGTTTCAGGGGTAAAACGGGTCGTCGGAATAAGTTGCAGGTCACCGGAGTTGGGTAGATGATGGAGGTGGTCGGAGGTGATAGTGGTTTCCGGTGGCAGATGATGGAGGTGGTCGGAGATGATGATGGTGGTGACTGGAGGAGATGGTGGTGGCAGTGGAGGAGATGGAGGTGGTCGGAGATGATGGTGGTGACTGGAGGAGATGCTGGTGGTGACTGGAGGATTATTACCGGCCAATTAGTGAAACTTGGGATTATTGGTGGCCAAAATCTTACAAGTTTTAAACACGTCACCTGCCACGTCACCTGCCACGTCACTTTTAACTAACCCAGTTAGACAAGGATCATTAGGGGCCAAAATCATACAAGTTGGGATTATTACAGGGAATTTTTGAAGTTGGGATTATTAGTGGCCAACGGGTGAAACTTTGGATTATTAAAATCCAATACCCCTTTTGGTAATTATCAGCAACTTCAAAATTACTCTAGTAGAGTAATTTTGAGCTTCTGTAGAGTAATTTTGTAAATGTTCATGTAAAGTATTTTTGGTCGTGTAAGGTAATTATCAAAATTGTAGGGTAATTATCAAAATTACACTAACCCCCCCCCCCCCCCACCCCTCAAAAACCTAAAAAAACCTAAACCATTGTAAAGGTTCATGTAGAGTAATTTTGGTCGTGTAGGGTAATTATCAAAATTGTAGGGTAATTATCAAAATTACACTAACCCCCCCCCCCCCCCCCCCAACCAAAAGCTAAAAACTAAACCATAAAGCTAAACCCCATAACTAAATGCTAACAAAATTACTCTGCAAGACATTTTCCAAAATTACTCTACAGAAGTCAAAATTACTCTACTAGAGTAATTTGATAATTACCCTACATTTCCCAAAATTACTCTAGAGATGCTCAAAATTACTCTACAAGACACTTTTTGTTTTTTACCCAGTAATATTGAAGTTGCTGATAATTACCAAAATGACACCGCCACTTTTTTGCTTTTTCCCCCAATTCGTACGTTTCGTACGTTAATTTTATTTTTATTTGATCCTTTACCTAAACATATATACCTTACCTTTATCGAGAAAGTTTTAGTGTAAAATTCAGAGGTTGAAAAAAGGTTATTTTTCTTCCATCTTGGCAGGTGCTTGCTGGACTGACGGTAAATGGTCTATAAATTCATCATAACCCAAAAGCAACCAATTCTTTAAATAGTGTTCTAGTTGGTTGATTCAAATAGAAAGTGAGATACTGCTATAAACATAGAAGTGCATAAACTTTTTACTTTATTGTGATTTTTTTTAATTAAAGAAAAAGAAGTGGTAGTTATTCTTAAAATGGGGGAGAAAGCTAAAGAGGTTTTCCATGGAATTACTTATGTGACTGCTTGGTGCATCTGGAAGGCGAGGAATGATAACCGATTCTCGAATACCGAAGTTAACGTGGAGAAGATTGTGCAAAGTATAAAAACTCTTGGTTATTTTTGGTATAAGAATCGATCTAAGAATAGGAATGTGAGGTGGGAGAACTGGTGTAAATTTGAGTTTATGTAATTGTCTGTTTGTTGCCGCCCTGCGTTTCGGGCCGGCCCTGTGAATGAAATTTTCCTTTAAAAAAAGTTATTCTTAAAATATACTAGTAAAAGAACGCGCGTTGCGGCACGAGTAGATTGTAAACGTCAAATGGATTATTAGTATTAATGTGATGCGTTAACCATATGAAAACCCGTACTTCAACACTATCCGATTGAACCCATTGAAACGTATATAAGCATTTATACCGTGCTTTGACGTATCGGATTGGATCAAACGTAAAATAAATGGAATTTATACCGTACACGCGTTGCGGTGGGACCGCAAGTAGCGGCGTGTTTGCGAACTTAGTTACACCCGTTGCAATAGTGACATTAGAGTGTTTAAGTAACTTATAAGTAAATATATTAAAACCATATTATGGCTCACATGTTACAACTTTATAAAACTAAAAAAACATTTTAACTGAAAAGCCCTAATTAGCTCCTGCACTTTGCTGTGGAGCCTTACGTGTCAAAGGGCACATTTGTAAAATTCAATACCAACGTTGAAACAATGCTACGAACACGATTATCGTTATGAAATTGATGTGGCTAGGCAATTAAAGAGAAACGTATGAAGTTGAGTAGGTTATGTTATGACAAAAAACAATTTTGAGTTGTAAACTGATTGCTACGTAACAATAATTCGACTTTTTCAACCTACACGTTACGGCCTAATGGTCGAAATAAATAAATCTAAAATAAAAATATAAGAAAACTTTAAAGGAAAAAAAAACCAAAGAAAACAAAAAAAAAATAGTTGCAAGTCAAATGGATCGAAGATGGACAAATACCAAACTCAATTAAAACACATAACCAATTTATCAAGGAATTTCTTTGAAATTTCACCCGAATGTAAGATGTATAAATTTAGTGTGGTCGGTGACTTTGCCACAGACATTTGTTTTTAAGGTAATTTGTGATTGATTTGTTTAGTTAGGTAGTGTTTTTGAAGTGAAGGTCATGATCAATAAAAAGTTATACTTACACGGTCACATCTGGCACCACTGTCTATCATAGTTTATCTATCAAGGATTTTGGGACCCCACGTGTTATTGACTTTGCCTATTTGGAAACCGCATTCTAAGAATTGTTTGATTATTTTTTCAGGAGAGAATATATTAGTTAAGTGTAGTTATTTTTATAGCGTCGTGGCAATTTTAAAGGGTGAGATAAGCTTTAGAGATCATTAGTTTTTGGTTTGATTCTTATAAAGAGAGTTTTTCTCAGATTTATTGGGTTTCCTTCTGACTTGATGTATAGGTATTATTGCCTAGTGGAGATGGATATGATCGGGTGATTCCGCTGGTGGCACGGTCTGTCAGTGATCTAAATTTGCCGTTAAAAAGACTAAAAAAGCTTGTAAATCAAATTTACACTAATCTTTTCACATCAATATCTTATATGGTGACCTATTCTTAATCCAAAGGTATGCTAAACATTAATGTATTTCGCTGTTTTGGACACACTAGCTATCTTGCCCAAAAACACAAGCCCGTTCCTCGATTTCCAATTACACCAACTAGTTGTGAAAATAATAGCTTGGATAAACTTACTCTTCCAGTGATTCAACGTTGACGTTTGGTGCATGTTTATCAAACCCCGAACCGAGAATGTATATATAATCGGTATACCACACCACGTACTAATTGCTTGCCAAATCGACATGGCAAAACCAAAAGCTATCTACAAGTGATCACTCAAATCCTCCCTTTAGCCACAAACTTTGCAATCCATCGGACCGCCTATAATATTTCTCTGAAACAAAGCCAGTGCCGTTGGAATTTTATCCAAATCAACCTTCCACATAAGGGTATTCACCTTCTTAGTAACCTCCCAGCTCCATTTGCAAGCATTTAAGCTTGAAAACAACCTGCATTCGAGAGAATCTATTTCATTGATGCTACCAAAAACATCCTAGCCTTATTTTTAAGTGATTCAATCTTATACGAGAGTGCTGAGGATAGTCCAAATTAGGTTTAGTTCAATGGGTTTGAATCCATCAAAATTCTACCCTAGTGGTTCCCTATATAAGGGAACTTCACCTTCAAGGTAGGGATCTTGTCTTTATCCCTAATTTAATTCACACCCATATGACTTGCTATTCATACACGAATGCTCACACTTATCAATGGTGAATTCAGTGTTGTCTTGAGCGTCGGAGGGTGGTGTGTTAAACCTTGGTCACTGACCCTTTCTAACGAGCTCTTCATGATTTTGCAAATCTAGATCGAGATGAGGAAAATGAGATGTAGTTCCTGGTCTCTTATTGAAGACGGATGAAATTCCTGGTTAGGATCATTGTTTCTTTAGGTTGTATAGGGTTTACGATATGTTACATATATGACAATGTATGTGATAATAAATGCTTGTGTAGGACACTGTATGTTGCGGTATACGTTCGTATAAGACATTGTATGTTATGGTATAGTCGTATAGATGTATAGGGTCGGGATTTAGAGAAAACGCTCAAAAGTGTGAGAACGGTGAAAACGCTTAATGATCGTCCGATCAAAACAATCTATGGACTAGATTGGCGCGGTGGCGTTTTCGTAAATAACATCAATTTTATTACGTGGACGCGCTTCATTAAGGGTAAAAGGGTCTTTTGACTACTCCAAACAAAACGCCATCTCATGAAAATAAAACGCCAAAACAAAAATCACACAGCATTCTGCTAAAAACGTCATTAGATATAAAACGCCAAACTTAATTATAGTAAAATCCCGCCTAAAAAAACCGCCAAAAAATCCTATATATACAACAACTCAGACATTCAATTAAAAAAACACAAACAAAAACCCCAAACGCCATATTTAATATATACCATTCGACTGATAAACGACAGAACCCCCAAACATCAAATATATTGCTGTCAATAAAGTGTAGCCGTATGGTGTGGGCAACATTGTCAGTTATATTTCTTAACTGAGGATTAACAATGTTATCCAACACCATATAGCAACACTTTATTGATTTTATCATGATCAAATTTACAGTTTTAAGATGGTTTATTTTGTGGCATTCTTTTTATCGGTAGAACGCCAAACAAGATAACATTTTGGCTGAAAGAGTGTAAAATCAATAACATTTTCGCTGCATGAGATGGACAAAAAATATAGAAAAAGAGGCTGATTTCATACGAAAGTCGAAACAGCCAGTGAAGATGCTTCAAACGAAGATAGAGACTGGTGACAGTGAAGATTTGAAGATCAATATTTATTTTGTTTAATTTTCTTTTTCAGTTGATTCTTATTTAATAAACAACGCCATATCTAATAAAAACACCATAAAAGGCAAATGTCTTACACCTTTGGCGTTTATCAAACAACCATAAAATGACTTTGGACAGGTATTATAAATTTTTTTTTATGTATTCTTTTTTTTATTTTCCTTTTCAGTTTATTGTTGTATATAATAAAACGCCATATATAATAAAAACGCCAAAACAGCCAAAATGCTTGTTTAAACGATATCATCCAGTTAAAACGTCCCCCAAAAAACTCCCAAACTATAATAAAATTAGATTAAAAAAGTATTATAAAAAACACAAAAAAATAAAAAATAAAAAAATAAAAAACAAACTTGAAAATGTAACTAGAAACAGTAACTTCAAATCAGAAAAACTGAAGATTGGGAAAATTTATTATATTAGAATCTAAAACGCCAAACTTGAAAGATGGGACGTGTTACAGACTTCAGAGATAAAGCTTGTCAAAAACAATAATTACAAACAGTAACTGAAAAGACGAATACTTTATTATAATAACGCACCTCCTAACTTACGCGCCAAAAAGAGATCCTATAAAATGATACATCTCAGCAACTTCCATTTGATCAAACCAAAAAAAAAAAAAACGCCAATACTATTAAAATACCACTCACTGTAAAACGCCAAAAAAAAAAAAAAAACAAGATGACTAATATGCTTTCTTGGATATTCAGTATTGTTATTCGTCAAGTTTCACTGAATGAATTGTTAGGGAGGCAAGTAACTCAGTAAGATTTTGCTGCATGAGATGGACAAAAATTCAAGAAAAATATACTAATGTCAGTCATATGGCATTTTGTATTTTTTGTTCTTGAAGAAGGCTTGGATGAGGAGAAGAGATCAATGACACTGAAGAGTGGGATGATGATAAAGATGAAGATCAACATGAAGAAAAAGCGAAAAACCCACCCACACGTCATAGATCTATGTCCCCAAACATCCACAAAAAAGCCACTACAAACAGACGCGCATGCAAAATAATCAAACCGATGGGTTTGTTAAGTTTTACATAAAACGCCATATTTTGGTTTCAGTTCTTGTACTATTAAAGAACAGAGAGACTGATGACAGTGAATATTGTGAAGAGAGATCCGATTAGCATTTTTAATTTATTTTCTTCGATTGTATTTTTTTTTTTACTGTGGCTGAAATATAATCCAACAATTGTAAAACGCCAAGATAACCCAAACGTCAAAATGTTTATAAAAAAATAATAGAACAATGAGGCATCTTGTTTAAAACTCCTTCAAAAAACCATTCAAATAGATTTCCTGCCCCCTGGGCTCCAATGGCATACGTTGTGAATAAACGTCATAAACGCAAAAATGTTGATACAATGGAACCATTAAAACGCCATTAATTATTGAATTTGGTTAACGCCAAAAATCTCAAAAACCAAAAATTAAAACAAAATTGGGAAAAAGCGAAACAGGAAAAGCAGAAGATGAAAGGACAAAAAAGCCCCTCCGCCCTTTTCTAAGCGACGTGACACGTGTTGAGCCAGGAAGCGTTCTTACCGTTCTAACACTTTTGATCGTTTTCTCCCAATCCCGTTTCTAGATGTATATAGTTATATGCCCACATATCACACGTTTGATGAATTATTGTGTTGACTAAAAGGTGTGCATGCAACATCTTCCCCTACAAAGAAGGGTTTTTTTTAGCAACACCCTTATTTTCTACGATTATAAAATTGTAAAAGCACAATGGTCATAAGTTTTAAAACATATACTCCTTAATCTTATTTTATATATTTTAATGGTTATGTGTTGAACCGTAAAAAATACGAACTAGTTAACTTATCTAGATTCTTGATTGACTTAATTAACTTAATACACTCTAAAATAAGTAAGATTTTAATACTAGTAGTCATTATCTTTTCTTTGTTTTTTTTCTTACACATCTACCAATAAATTATAGGTGATTTAGTGTCATCAAACTATCACGGGTAATTAGATTTACTTAAAGATGAAATGAGAACTCATAATTAACATTAACATGAGTTAGGAGATGTCGAATATATACTTAACAAAACTATTATGAATTCAAGTATCATGGGCCTCAATAGGCCCCTAAACCATGAGGGGCTCTAAGGGGCACATGTTATGGGATCTAGGGAAACGCCCTAGGGTTCAGAGGTTGGCCGTCCAAGAGGAAAATCCTCTGGTAGGGGTCGCGCTTCACTAGAAAGTTGCATCGGAAATGATCTTCAAAAAGTGACAGATAATCAATGGCAAGTTGTTACTTATCATCAATGGTACCCGACACCACTGAAGATCAATGACAACTTAGCCCAACATTGGTAAAATGATCATTAGTTGCAACTGCACATTAATGCAAAATGATTATCACTTGTAACTATTTATTATTGAAAAAATGCTAGTTTCAATTGTGCATTAGTGGAAAACTAAATGGTGGTTCTCAGTAATATAACTGATGTAACTGGAATTCGATAACAATTTTAACCGTCAAGTTGTTATAATCTTTCGTGAAGAGTTGCAACATTTATTTGTGGTTGTTCCCTACTTATATGACGGACTCATCTCATATCTAGGTAGTGTTTGGTATGCAGGAATAAGAGGTTGAATGGAATGAGTGATTACGAGGGAATGGAGAAAACAGTGTTTGGTTGGTCAATGGAATGGAATCACCCATTCCAAAAGGCATTTCATTCCCTCAAAATCATTCCTTCCACCCCCCATGTTTTTTTTTTTCCCATTTCATCCCCTCTTGCACCATTCAACAACAACACCACAACCTTCGACACAACCCACCACCACCACCACCACCCACCGCCGAAGCCATCGCCACCACCTCACCCCGACAGCCACCGCCACCGCCGCCACCCACTTGCCACCGTTATCAACCACAGTTGCGACCAACCGCCAACGCCACTCGCTGCCGCCGCCCACCACCATTGTCGACGCCACCGCCACCACCAACCGCCACCTTTGCTGCCACCGACAGCGTCGTCATCGCCGCACCGCCCTCTCCGCCACCACCACCACCCATCGCCGCCGCCGACACCCACCACCGCCACCTATAACCACCCACAATCACTACCGCCGACCACCACCACCACTTACCGCTAATTTTATTACTCTGTTTTTCTTGCCTACCGAACAATACACAATAATAATTCATTCCATTCACATGGTAACCAAACAAGACATGGAATGGTAATGATCCATTGCATTCCCTCGTCTATTCCATTCCTTCGCCCATTCCATTACCCCATATCAAACAGACCCTTAGTCTATTTAACTTGCTATTTTACAACTTTGTTTTCACATAGAAGAACATCTTGTTTTCGCAGAAACACTTTTTTTCTTATCTGGTTATTGAATTGGGCTACCAACAAAATACTTTAATCTACAAATAATATACACGATTCGGAAAGCTATAAAAGGCGTATCGTATGAAATCAAAAACCTATAGAAAACCCACAAAGCATAACCCATATGTTTATAAATGATTACCTAGCAATCTGTTACCCGGAAAATGGCTAATTAGATTAATCCAATCACAATTTTCTTGTACTATTTCTACTTTAAGAATTTGCCAAATACACCGTCTAGTAAAATTACTCATGAAGTAATTTAAATATAATTCCTTTCCTCAATCTTATTTATAAACTAGTAGGGTGCCCGTGCGATGCGGCGGGGACGACACTTTACATTGCGGCACTCGTTTCTAGTAGTTTTCTTATTCGTATAATATTTATGATAACATTATTGTAGTGGATATGTCATAGGTGTTACACGCATGTAAAGTTTTGTTTTTTATAAAAATTAATAATCAAAAGAAAAAAAATATTGTTTTTTTTATAAAAATTAATAATCAAAAGACAAAAAATAAAAGATAATTTGTTATAATTGTAAAGTATGTTTATTTTATTGGTAAAATTATAAAGTGTGATTTTATTCTTTAGAGTTCTTAACTTTTTTTTAAATATCCACATAGTATTAATCCAATAAACTTTAAGTTTAAAATTTTCGTTTTTATAAAAATAAAAAATAGTATTTGACTCGTAAGTACGTTTTAAACATTTAACTTAAATTGTTAAATTTCGTTTTTATAGAAATAAAAAATAGTATTTGATTCGTAAGTACGTTTTAGACCTTTAACTTAAATTGTTAATATTCATTTTTTACAGATATAAAAAAATTATATTTTTATAAAATTCAAAACTATTTTTATAAAAAAATAGGATGTTAAGAGTTTATATCTTTATTAACTTAATATCATATTAAGTTTAGATTTTTAATCCCTAACTAATCTTATCTATATTAGTCTACTTTTAACTTATAATCCATAAAAATATGCAACACAATCTACTATGTATCTAGTCAAGTTGTTAAATAATTCTTTTGAAACTGACTAATATTATCTATAACAATATAGTTGAACTTATAATTACTAAAAATTTGCAAAACAATTTAGTATTTATCTAGTAAAGATTGTAAATTTTTGGAGTATTTTATTTATATTGTTTGTTACAAAAAATGTTTATAAAAGAATTATTTTTTTTATAAAAACAAAATGTTTTGTTTATAAATAAAGTAGAAAAAAACTATTTTACACATGTAAAGTTTTGTTTTTTAATAAAAAATAATAATCAAATGACAAAAAATAAAAGATAAGTTGTTATAGTTGTAAAGTAAGTTTATTTTTTTGGTTATATTTATCTATTAAAGATTGTAAATTTTTGGAGTATTTTATTTATATTGTTTGTTACAAAAAATATTTATAAAAGAATTATTTTTTTATAAAAACAAAATGTTTTGTTTATAAATAAAGTAAAAAAAAACTATTTTACACATGTAAAGTTTTGTTTTTTAATAAAAAATAATAATCAAATGACAAAAAATAAAAGATAAGTTGTTATAGTTGTAAAGTAAGTTTATTTTGTTGGTTATATGATAAAATTTATAATTTTATTCTTTAAAGTTTATAACTTCTTTTAAATATCCACATGGTATTCATTCAATAAACTTTAAGTTTAAAATTTTTGTTTTTATAAAAATAAAAAAAATAGTAGTTGACTCGTAAGTACGTTTTACATCTTTAACTTTAATTGTTAAATTTTGTTTTTTTATATATAAAAAATATATTTTTATAAAAATTTAAAAACAGTTTTTATAAAAAAATAGGATGTTAAGAGTTTATATCTTTATTAACTTTATATTATACTAAGTTCAATTTTTTAGTTTAGCTTTAAAGTTTATTACTTTATTATTTTTTAATTAAGAAATACAAAGTATTAGATTAATATAAAAAATAACAGCAGTATGTTATAATTTCAGATTGACTACATCTAACTGCAATATCTATTTATTGCAACTTTAGGATATTAACTTATATAACTTCAGTTGACTTGTAAATTTATGATACTAACTTTATTTTGAACTTTATTAATATTGTCAATAATTGCATTATATTAACACAAAAATAAAGTTCAAATATAAAATAAACTTTATTCATATGTCTACATCAAACATAACAACTGGAAATGAAAAAATAAACATAAAAACACTTGATAGATTTCCTATTAGATTGCATGAAATGTTCCGCTTCTGAATTGACACTCGAGGTATTTTTAATTGGGTTTTCTGGTTTGTGCTTGAATCGTCAGTATCTTCTAATTCCTTTTTTTGTCATTGTCCTCAAAATCATCTAAATTAATAACCTCACTCCATTTCCTTTCAAAGGGACTCTTGGATCTCTTGCTTTGAGTTTCAAACTTCTGATCCTTAAAAGGACAAAAGTTGAATACAAAAGTTAGAAAAAAGATTGAATAAATCTTAAAATTACCTCTTCACTAAATTTACGTTGAATATTAGACTTGTATGGACTAAACATTGCACCATAAGAAATAATATGAACACTTTTATCACAATCATCCTGCAATAAAACACATATAATAACATAACGAACATGTTAATATGAAAGATATACACAAAAATAATACTTAAAAACAAGCAAAATCAATACCTTAGAAGCTTGCTCGATAACTGAGTTGTTTAAATTGGCATGTTCATCATGCATCTGAATATGAAAATCAAATAAGTTAACCTTCACATAAAAGTAAATAAAAGAAAACAATTATTCACTACTGTGATATAACAGAACTAACCTTAGAATTTTCATTTTCGCATACTTGGTTTTTCGCAACAATTGAATTCAGAACTGGATCCGTTTTTTTAACTTTGTTTAGCAATAGATATAAGGGTGTCTTTCTATGTATTTATAATAGTAACTATAGAAGTGCATTAGGGTTTAATTTTAGTTTTGTCACCCCTTTATTTAGGAAGTTTGTTGTGGTTAGTTTTAGGTTTTTATAAGATATATCTAAGTATAGATATTAGGCAGTTTTAATAAAATAAAATGTGACACATAATATTCATTTTATGTTACGCTACTTTTAATTCTTTTTGTTTTTGTTTGCATAGATGGAACTCATCTTTGTAGATTAGGTGTATTAGATTACAAGTATTACTTACTTGTACATTAAAACATTATCGACTTGTACCTTTTAATCCGTGCGTCGATATTGAACAAGACAACTACCGAAACGTCGACAAAAATGTGTAGGTTATCATGCTATCTTTGGATTTTTTTAAACAGTATAGTTTATAAGATATGTTAAGAATATGTAAAAAAATTATAAGTTTGTTGTGGATGGGTGAATTGTAACTAATTATCTACAATTTTGTTAAAACCTCAGGGATTTAAGTGTAATAAGTTTATGGTCTAAAAATAAATATTGTTTAAAATACCAAACTACCCTTATTTTAGGGGTCTTTCTATAAATAAAGTGTGGAAAAAAATCTTATTTTTTGGGTATCTTAAAATACTCCTCCCTCATGCATTATAATATAGTATCGATAATAATAATAATAATAATAATAATAATAATAATAATAATAATAATAATAATAATAATAATCCATATAAAATCTTGTAGCATTACATATGGCCTGTTAAGTTACCGGCGACATTAAATGATCATAGGTTAGAGCCTATAATCGTATTAGTGGCATTGCTCAAATTATGTGACACAAAATTGTGGACATGTTCATGACCTTGTGGTCTAGTGATGATTGCCCTCACAAATATAGTGTGTTCAAATTTCCACAAATAAAGGTTGATTAGGTGGTACTTGGAAGCTAAAAAAGATTATGATTGTTACAAAGGAAAAAAAAGTTAGTGCACATGATGTAATCAAATATTAAACCGGGTCCCAAGTGGGTTCTTTTTTCACCACTAGGTTAACATCAGATTTAAATATTATGCACCAAACCGATTTACTGGAAAACTGGATCTATGAGACAAAAATCTCAACCGTATCTGGTTTTCCAAACGCTTTTGTGGAAGCTTTTTGTTTTAAGTGTTAGCTAGCCATTATCTTTGGAGGAATGAAATAAAATGCTCCTCTACTTGTACTATTTCTACTTTAGCAATAGTTCTTAAAATTGATCCGGGTCAAGAAACAACCCCAAAATTATAGCTTTATTAAAGTATGTTTGAAAAGGTTAATTGGAAATTTTGGTTTAGAAACGTAATTATGTTGAAAATGTGTTATGATAATCAACATGTTAATAACTCGATAATGTGATTTGATGTCAACCAAGTTTTATGAGTATTGGTTGATAAAAGAAGGGACTTAATATTCCCATACTCCCCTCTATCTCTATCTATATATACACTAGTCACTTACCCGCGCGATGCGGCGGGAGTGGCGATTTACAATAGGATACTCGTTTACCGTTAGTTTATCCGTCGTCTCGTGATATATCGTATAGTACTTAAGTTAGTTTTCTTATTCGTGATCTTCTACAAGAATAGTACAAAACAAGGAAGTAGATGTAATTAAAAACAAGAAGAGTTCAAAACAGTCAAGTAGCTAGACAAAACAATAAAAACAAAATGCGGGGAGTCTCTTGTATCTCTTCCTGTTTTACCAATACATCCGTTCGCTTATGACTTTCTTGTATCTTCTCCTCTCCTGTACCAGATTTCGACACATAACAAAATGTTACACGCTTACAGGTGCTTTAAAATAGTAATTAAAAAGTAATTTCAGGAAGCAAATAAGGCACATAATCTACTAACTTACCTTAGTTTTGATACGGATGCGATTAATTAATCACGCAACACTTCCTGGTAGACAACATTTGATGTGTAAACTCCGCGTTGTTTGAATTCTTTGGCGAGATGTACCAACACCTTCGTACTTTGTCTTGAAATCCCTCTTGATAACGCGACATAAAGTTGTCCATGTGAAAATACAGAATCCGGTAGATAAATACCAACGTTCGGAATTGTTTGACCTTGAGCTTTATTAATCGTCATGGAAAAGCTAAGTCGAATTGGAAATTGTTTTCTTTTCAGCTTAAATGGGAACATGTCATCTTCAGAAAGAGTTAGAGGGATTCTTGGCAAAAAAACTCTTTTTCCGGCATGTTGACCGACTGCAATTTCCGCATCAATAACATTTCGCTTGAAACCCTTACATATCAACCGCGTGCCATTACACAGGCCATGTGATGGATCGATATTACGTAACAATATTATTGGGCATCCAATTTTTAAATGAAGCTTATGAGGCGGCAAACCACTAACATTTAGCGAATTTAAGAACTCGACCGGATAGAAGTTGCGCTGATCGTCTTCAGCTTCATCAAAACTGTAATAAACTTTTTCCTCCCCTTGAAAAATTTCAATCATTTGATTATTAATCTCGTCAACACTATCATTTTTAGTGGACAATATTGCTCTAGAGATTATATAATCTGAAGAATATACATTATCTTCAATTGATGGAAAGATGGCATGGATCAATTCTTTTATAGCGTTTTCTCTGTTGTTGCACTGAATTGTCATGTCATCGGGTATGCGGATATAGTTTCCTTCGATTGGTTCTTCAGTTCCATCGCCGACTCTTAAAAGAAATTTAGAAAACCATGGATCTTTCAGCGCTCTCATATTTATGGTCAACCGCATCTTCTTAGTCAAAGACCAAAGAGGTGACATTCGTACGCTGGAGTCTACAATCTGTGCTCGAGTGCCACGTTTGATAACCGGCAACACCTGTCTGAAGTCACCTCCCATAACCATTATCTTTCCACCAAATGGGAGACTAACACCTATAATGTCTTGGAATGTACGATCGACTGCCTCTATCGCTTGTCGTTTAGCCATCGACGCTTCATCCCATATGATTATTTTGGCAGAGCGAATCAGTTTAGCGGCCCCACTCTGTTTTTTAATATTACACATTGAATTATTTTCAAGATTAAGAGGAATCTTGAATCTCGAGTGAGCCGTTCTACCTCCTGGCATATTATTAGCCGCTGCACCTGATGAAGCTGTTGCGAGAGCAATAAGACCACGTGACCGAATTTCAGCAAGCAAGGCAATGTACAAAAATGTTTTTCCAGTTCCACCTGGACCATCAATAAAGAACACGCCTGGAAGATCATTATCAACATGCATCATGATCTCATCAAACACGTTTTTTTGGTCCGGATTAAGTGAATGTTTGGCACTCAAGTGTTCAGGTTCCAAAACAATCCCATACTCTTCTTGTAACTCACGATAACCTGCATCTTGTAAGTTAACATCGTCAGTTATCTTAGGAAGGTCGAATTCATTGAAATTTTTACCCATGGATTGTACCAAGACACTTATTTCGGTAAGAACCATATTTTGAACTCGTTCTATACTTTGACAGTGTAACCGATGATCTTCAGATAGTGAATCAAAGTGGTCATTCCATAACTTTCGAATATCTCCAGGTTGGCAAAAAATCATTATGGTCGCAAATAACCTTCTAAGAGCATTGGGAAACTGAAACGTAGAGGCTTCTTCGAGACATTGTGATAGATATTCATCGTCTTCTATTAAGCCTAACTCAAGAGCTGCTTTCTGAAATGTCGCACACCGTTGACCATTAACTGTGCAAAGATGTTCGAAAGAAGTAGGCCCTCTGACATTTGACAAAAGTAGGCGTAAGTAGTACCTTTCTCCTTCGGCTGGATTAGCGGAAACGATACGACCTCTTTGTTTTTTACCGAAACGACGACTCCAACGGCGTGTGCTTCCATTCCAAGTAAAGTGTTTTGGAAAATCTTTATACAAATGTACCCTTGCTGTTTCATCGTTTCTATTCTGATCAAAAAATGCTGTTAGCATGGTTCTCTTATCCCTTTCCCTATCAACAATATTAGGCATCAAGTCATCATCTCTAAATCTAACCATCTGATTATTTGGGAGATGAAGTTGTAAGGCTAGAACAGCAGGAAAGATTTGAGAAAGAGAGAAGGAAAAAATGCGCCACATAGCCTCTGGGGGCGATATGTAGCGTGCATCTTGAAATCTTTTTATCTCATTAATAACAACCCCTGGCTCACTTTGATCGACTTGAATAACCTGTTTGTCATGTCCTTCATAAACATATTTGAAAAGATATTTCACAGATTTTATACTTGAGCAAACTTCAACATTCATGTGGCAGTTAAACATCATCAAAAGCCTTGGGTTATATGGGACCACCCATCTATTATCAAGTGTTTGTCCTCGTAGGTCCACTTCTATCCCGGTGTCTCTCCTTCGATACAACGGATACGAATCTTCTCCTTGTGTCGTCTGTTCGTTAAATTGTCTAGGATAGTGAAAACGACAAATTTTAGGATCACCCTGCATACAAGGACTGCTTGATCATAAATTGCCGCAAGGACCGTAAATCATGTGCTTGACAACCATCTCATGCAATCTGGGATGTGTTAGTTTGTTAGGAATTTCAGCACACACAACCTTATCATAATGGTCCGCGTTATTGATCTTGTGTTGCGGGTACATGATTAGGAGAAAATGTGCGTGCGGCAAACCCCGCTTTTGAAATTCAATGACATAGACGTATGCCTTAACTTCCCCGAGGACATGTTTCTTGAAGAGTTGATCCTTAAGATCTTCTAATTTAGCCCGGAACACTCTTGAAACAAGGTCTGGACGATCTGTAGCAGTTTGACCAACATGTAAGTTATCACATATCTCAGGCCACTTAGGATTACATGTCATTGTAAGGAATACATCAGGCTTGCCGTCGTCTTGAACTAACGTCATCGCATCTAGAAACCGACGTCGCATGTTGCGAGGCCCCCCGATGAAAGATGCAGGCAACACAATTCTTTTCCCGACTCTGTTTGCATGAACCTCGCCAGTATTGACGCAATCCACAATACCTTGGTACAATTCGGCCCGAATCTTATCCTGGTTTCTCTCACAAAATTCTAAGCATGACGTCTCAATTTTGATGTAAACATCAACCACAAACTGCTGTAGCAGCCTACCACCGAACAAAAGCACATTATCGGTAGATCGAATCTGGAACTTGTAACAGTAGTACTCTCGCATAGCCACGGTTGTTCTACCACTTCGTGTGTTAGCCTCTGAACGATGAAGATGTATTAAAAACAAACAGTTAATAAAAATAAAACGCATTACGCTATTTTTATGATCTTCACTTAAAAAGGATAACAAATTGTTGGTACCTTCCATTTCTCCTTCGATGTTGTCATTGTTGCGAACCTCATTGATTGATACTCCTTGACGTGGTATGTTAGCATGCCAACCCGACTCACCATTAGGAAAAAATAAAGGATACGACAATGGATCGTAACAACTGAAGTACGGCTGAATAGTTTGTCTATATTCAGACCTACCGTACACTACAATACTTCGTTTATACGAAGTGATATTGTCATTACCTTCAACCCAAATACCAGCAACCTATATAATTGTGAACTATAAGTAAGTAAAATAAGCAATACTATTAAATAATTGCAATTAATATAATATATTATATATACCTCCGATGTCGTTGGTCGGTTGTACACCCTTTGGTCAAGTTCAACCGAAGTATTCAAAGTGACTCTATAGTTGTCCAGAGGTCCTAGTTCCGCAAGTCTTCTAAATGTATCGACATATGGGTTTGTAGAAAGAACGCGTGTTAAAATCTGAGTAATACGCCGATCAAGATTTGGCCATCGGAGTCTGTGATCTAACTCAGTATCAGGATCGTAAAAATACAACTGCAAGTACCTAGGAGTCCCATCCCTCGGAACTAATTGGTCGATTCTGTGATATATTCCTTTATGTGCACGAAAAGTATATACGCCGTCTCTCATATTGTTCAATGTATCATCCAATGTCACACCCATTGAGACAAAAGAAAAATTGGTGTTATAAGCACGGATGTTTTGCCTAAACAAATCTCCAATTTCATCTTGAGACGTGAAAAGTCGGTACAATTCCTCTGGAATTTCTAAGTTTGCTAACACGGTTTTCCCACTCATACAACAAAAGGTATCAAATTCAAACATTAAAGGGTTAAACCAATATTTTTTTAATAACCTAGAGGTTGTTTGGTGAAATTAGATAATAAAAACCTCCCATCAGTTTGGTCATTGGTGAATGGTTTTGTAATATTAGATAGTAAGAAAAAACTCGAGTAACAGTGGTCACAAATTTCTTCAGTTGTTTTAATAAAGTCATTTAAAATCTTTTTGTTCTTTTAAATTTACTCAACTATTTTTAGGTGTTCCAATCTTATATTTTCTATTTTTGAATATTAAGGAATAATAGGGATATTAGTCGGAAAACTTGAACGGAAAAGTTTGAATATTAGTCGGAGTTTTGGGAGTAGCAATTCCTTTGAATAATAATAAGTTGGAGTTTTGTTTGATCTTATTTTCAAAAAACAGAAAATACAAGGGTGGAATTTAAAAAAATTATAAAAATAATATTTTTAGAAAGGGAGGTATAAACAGTAAAAATGAAGGTGCATTTAGCCACACCCTAAATATTATTGCAACTGTGTAACGGTTTTTATTTTTTTTAAATGCAAATCTGGATCTAAAAACCCAGTATAGTTTGCAATACCTAATAATATTTTGTTTTGAATACAGTATTGTTTTAAAAAAAATTCCTGTAATACATGAACACATACACATAATTACTATAACAATCAGCTTTGTGAGTGTTTAATTAAGGTCAAATGTTACACCTCACATAAATATAATCTATCATACAAAAGTAATTATCATAATTATCATATAACCATGACACTGACCAGTAAGAACATCTTATCTTCTCACTATTACATATCCAAAACTAACCTAAATATCATAATTATCATATAACCATGACACTTATGAGTCCCAATAATGATGAAATATCCAAAATATCACAAAACAAACTAAAATCAAAACTGCAAAATCAATTTATCCTTTTCACTATTCCATGTCTAAAATTGACCTACCTATCATAACTATCATATAACCACAACACTTATCATCCCGAAAAATGAAAAAATATATCAAAACATCCCACAGAACAAACTAAAATAAAAAGTACATAACAATCTATCTTTTCACTATTCCATATCTAAAATTGACCTAACTATCATAATTTTCATTGAACTACAACACTTATCATCCCCAAAAATGACCTAAATATCATAATTATCACAAAACCATGACACTTATCAGTCCCAAAAATGAAGGAAAAGATCAAAATATAACAGAACAAAGTAAAATCAAAACTACAAAAACAATTTATCCTTTCACTATGTCATATTTGAAAGAACTTACAACAATGCAAGAGGGAGATGTGAAAAGCCGAAAAAAATTTTAAAACCTTGATGTGAGAGCCGAGAAACAACGCAAGATCCAGATGCAAAGAGTTGATATATTCTGAAATCGAAGTAAATAGAAGTTGTTAAGTTGATGTTTTGAAAGTAGGATTATTCAACTGAGATAAACTTACAATTTCAGTTGAGTGTAGTTGAGAGTTTGTAAAGTGTGAGTAGAGTGTTGATATCTCTGAATTATTTATAGAGACTGAAGCAAGCATGCTGTCTTTCAAGCATGCTGTCTTTCAAACAGTGCTGTCTTTCAAACAGTGTATGGAAGAGTGTTGATATATTATAGAGACTGCAGCAAGCAAGCTGTCTTTCACACAAAAGTAAAGTGTTGCTTTTTCCTGTAGATTGTACTTCCCTGCTTTTGGCATCCATTTTTGTCTGTAGCATATGTCAAATGGGTTAACATCAGTTAAAAAACAAAAAGCATAAAAAAAACAAAACACATCATAAAACAAAAAACAAAAAGCATAAAAAAAACAAAAGCATAAAAAAAACAAAAGAAATGACAAAACTTATATCCCAACCAATATGAGCATGATGTTTAACATCAGTTAGGTACCCAATCTCGATCAAAGCATCAAGTTTTATATCATATCAAAACACAAAATATAGTCAAGTTTATATTCTCTCAGTAGCATAGCATGTTAAAAATTAATATTCAAGGCTTAGAAATTACCAAAAAAGAGCGAAAAACCGACTGAACTCGAATCTCAGCCCATTCTTGACACTAATGCTCCGTTAGTTCTCGCAAAGTCAACCATCATAAAAAGAAATCAAGTATTAGTAAAGATTTGATATTAGTTATAACCAGTACACTATTAACTTAAAATAAATTTAATATAAATCACATTTTGTCAAGTTGCAAATATAAAAACCTTTATTCTAAAAAAAAAAAAAAAAAGAAAATTGATGAATGATGATAAACTTTACTTTACCTCTGCTTGAGTGAGCATGAGACCACTAAGTGAGGGAACATTCTGCATATGAAGCCCCCATCGATTCGAATGAAGCAGCGTTCAGCGTCACCAAAGCCGATTCCGAGACTCTCCAAGCAGATACACTTTCTCCGGCAGCCAGAAGATCGGAGTGAGCTTGTTCTGTAATAATAGTGATCGTGACAGTCGTTAACCAAAGGTATAACTAATTAAATTCAGATCCTAAAAAAAGGTTTCCTTGCGAGTTGCGAGTGACATACCTGAACTGTTCTTGAATCTGACATGGGATGGTGAGACCGCATCTATGGTCAAGCCTGAACTGTTCTTCGACCTTTTAAAAGGAAGACCTTTAACACTGGGTTGCTAAGATAGCTCGTTGGAATGATGACCTGTCATAGCTTGGGTGTTACATAAACTGCCAGGTCCCTTTTAAGGATATCATTTGGCAAATCAGGCTTTAACTCTTTTTATAAGTGAGCCGTTTGCCTCGAATCGGCCTATTAGACCACGATGACTAATAATAATCAGTCCCTACATGTCGAACTACCTGTCAAAAAAAAGAACAAATAAATAACTAAAGAAACCAATATGACAAAGTCATTAAAAACAAATAAACAACTAAATAAAGAAGGTAAAACATTAGATCGCTAAAAGGGTATGGTCTGAAACAAACACCACTTAATTAGCATTACAAGGTACTTTCTAAGATTACCTATATATTATAACAAACAACGCTTTGTACTCAGAAAGGGCGATTCAACATTAGATCGCAAAACGGCTTGCCCAAATCCAGGAACAACCTGCATATCAAAATCAATGAAAATTTACATATGCTTGTCAATAAAAAAGATAAAAATAAAACTGAAAACCCTTCTAATTACATTCTTTGCCACTGTTTAAGGTTTTCCAGATACTCATGCATTTAGTTAGAATGAAACCCACAGACCACAGTGCCTCCCCATATATTTGAATTTGACGTTTTGGTTAAAACTTACATAAAAATCAATGTTGACCCATTCACCCGATAAACACACCGAGCTTGTCAACCCGTTTTGTACCCATGGTCAGCTTTAGAACATTAGGAATGTCGACAAAGCCCTGTACATGACACACCTGTACAAAAACATCAAAGATTTTGTTCAGAATATAACTTTCAACACAAGAAAGTAGTTTGTATAAGTGAGCCGTTTGCCTCGAATCGGCCTATTAGACCACGATGACTAATAATAATCAGTCCCTACATGTCGAACTACCTGCCAAAAAAAAGAACAAATAAATAACTAAAGAAACCAATATGACAAAGTCATTAAAAACAAATAAACAACTAAATAAAGAAGGTAAAACATTAGATCGCTAAAAGGGTATGGTCTGAAACAAACACCACTTAATTAGCATTACAAGGTACTTTCTAAGATTACCTATATATTATAACAAACAACGCTTTGTACTCAGAAAGGGCGATTCAACATTAGATCGCAAAACGGCTTGCCCAAATCCAGGAACAACCTGCATATCAAAATCAATGAAAATTTACATATGCTTGTCAATAAAAAAGATAAAAATAAAACTGAAAACCCTTCTAATTACATTCTTTGCCACTGTTTAAGGTTTTCCAGATACTCATGCATTTAGTTAGAATGAAACCCACAGACCACAGTGCCTCCCCATATATTTGAATTTGACGTTTTGGTTAAAACTTACATAAAAATCAATGTTGACCCATTCACCCGATAAACACACCGAGCTTGTCAACCCGTTTTGTACCCATGGTCAGCTTTAGAACATTAGGAATGTCGACAAAGCCCTGTACATGACACACCTGTACAAAAACATCAAAGATTTTGTTCAGAATATAACTTTCAACACAAGAAAGTAGTTTGTTTGACTTTAATAAAAAGAACCTCAAATTTGCTTGAGTTTTTGCTTCTCCATCAGCCTCAATCCTAGCCACTTTGAGCAGTTGCTTTATGATTAGCTCAAACAAAACCTCAACTTCCTTTTCCACAATCTTAATCCCAATTTTAGTGTATGTCGTCAATAGACGTGTCCTCCATCACCAATTGATATGTACTTGCTGCATCATACAAGAAAAAGACATAAGAGCATCCCACAGAACAAACTAAAATCAAAAATACATAACAATCTATCTTTTCACTATTCCATATCTAAATGACCTAAATATCATAATTATCACAAAACCATGACACTTATCAGTCCCAAAAATGAAGGAAAAGATCAAAATATAACAGAACAAAGTAAAATCAAAACTACAAAAACAATTTATCCTTTCACTATGTCATATCTGAAATTAACCTAACTATCATCACCAAAAATACAAATTCAAATATCACAAAACTTTCAACCTAATTTGAAATAACCGCATCTACTAACAAATCTACATCAAGATTAAAGATAAATCAACATTTAGAACCTAACCTGAGTCTATTCATCACAAAACACATGCGAAAATCCTTCGTAAACCTCAGATTTCGTCCTTCGAACATCCGTCAAGCTCTTCCTATCACCTCAATGGTTGTAGCTTTCTCTTAGATATCAACAATTTTAGCTCTAAATATGTCCACTAACCGCTTCACCTGAAAAGTAAGAATCACAAAAGAACATGGTAAGATATATAACACTCATTGCAACTTATCAGAACATCAAACGGATCCCTTGTTCAAATCTGTGGATCCCTTGCCAGATAAAGCTTGTGATACATCTCATGAAACCCTAGATCTGCTCATCAAACGGATCTGGTGATAGATTCAAACGGATCTGGTGATAGATCTCATGAAACCCTAGATCGCCGAGAAGAGAGAGAGAAGAGAGAGAGAAGATCTGATGTTGTTTTGTGAGATGTGTGAGCATTGAGAGAGAAAGCAATTGGTGATCCGTGTGAAGTCAAATGGACGGTCCAGATCTTGATCCGTGTGAGAAAGTTAAAAAATTGGACGGCAGATGTAGAACCTTGTAAAGGGTAAATGGTTTTGTGTTTTCTTGTGCCTTAACAGTTGTACATTGTGCAACAAGTGTTTTTTCAACACCTTGTTCAATTACCATCTTGTCCTTCACATATGTTTATTAAAGTAGTATAGATAGATATATAGAGAGAGTGGAAAGTTCAAATGATAATAAATTTTTTGTAAGAATAAAAAATAAAAAATTTCACCCAATAACAATACTTCATTTTACTTTATTTAATTTTTGTATTTAATATTAGTGTATGAGTATATTAGTAAAGTTAGATGGATCATTAATTTGCAGTCTTCCTTTTTAATAGCTAACTACATTAAATTTGTAAGTTATTTAAAAAAAAACATATTTTTCAAAAAAAAGAAAATTTAAGTGTAGCGTAAATTACGAGGAGTGTATGATATATTTCAGTATGTGTAGGATAAATTTCAAAACGTGTAGGATAAATTTTGATGCGTGTAAGTAAAAATTTAAGTGTAGAGGATGATAGTGTTTATGACTAATTAATTTGTCAAAGATAATAATAAATGAGTTTAGAAAAACAATTTTATATTTTATATTTGTACTCTTTGTTCTTTTTCTTCTTAATTTAATTTTTTTTTTTAAATGAACCTTCCTCTAGTGAGAGATAGAGTGAAAATGATGTAGGAATAAGATTTTAAAGGTGTGGGAATAATGAAATCCTAAAAGAAAGTTAAAAAAGTAAATTTGCATGCTTGGGTGTTTCATATGTAACACCTAAAATATTAGAAAACATTTAATACATTTACAAAACATTTTACCATAGTTAACTTTTATGATTTAATACAATTACAAAACATTTTACCATAGTTAACTTTTATAAAAACAAAGTCAACTATGTTGACTTTTCACTAAGTAGTAAATTTTCTATAATAGTGGACATTTGGGCCCATAACAACTTTAAAATCAGAATATGATTTGGGTGTACAAATTCAGTGACAAAACATAATCTAGGTATTACCCAACAACCAAGTTAGATGTTAAGGAAAATCCATTTGGCTAATCGCTAGTCTTTGTATCTGAATTATCTTCATCACTAAAGTCATAAGATATACACCACACACACACGTTAATTACAGAACTAAGTACACATGTTTCCTGAAACCCTTTCAAGCTATTAATCAAAACTCATTATACAGTAGTATTGGCTCAATATAAGCTTATAGCCAACCCACCGTAGCCTTACGTATGTCACACCCCGACCGATGATGGAAACATCAAGACGGGACGAAAGAGATTGTACAAAAACAACATAACACTAATTTTCCGGCAATTAATTAAGTCACTTGCCTCGAAACGGTGCTCCAAACGATGAAAACGGCTCTTCAGTTCGGGTGTTTAAATTTCCAATTAACCAAAATCAAGTCACTTGGAGCACCATTTCGAAGTAAGTTTTACATCAATGGATTCGTATCATCGTTTTGATCAAAAGCCCTAAAAAATCTATTTGTAATTTGGAAAAAAGCTTAACTCCGTTAAGTTTTTTTAACGGGGACCATTGTAGAAAAAATAGGTGAAAGGTGGGACTGGTGGGGAGAATATTCTGAGGTGGGATTATTAATAGCCAATAAGGTCTATGTGAGATTATTACAGGCCAATTCCCCTCTTTTATTTCATTCCATCAACATAAGCAGTACATTGTTTAAAGAAAGAAGTACAACAATTGCAAGTACAAAACTACAACTTAAAAATGCATAGTAAAATTTCGTTAGTTTCTAAATCCACCCTTAGTAGATTTCCTTGTAGTATCATCATCATACATTTTCTGCAACATGTATAAAATATTCGTCAACACAAATAATGTTGATGAGCATATTAGTTTGTCTACATCGCATAAGTATGAATAAAGTCTAAATCCGCATGTTAATTGTACACTAAGTCATATAATCATACTAGCATGCAATAACTAAAACTCAAGCCAAAGTTTCCACTAGCGTAATCTTAGCACCGAAGTGAATAAGACTGTATGCGTAGTCTTGTCCTCGAAGTAAACAAGACTGTAAAGATTAAATAACTTATTAGTAATCCAACAAATGCGGTTGTTTGCTAATCCCTATAGCGTTATACATGTTAAAGAAGGCTTGCAAAGTTAATGATAGATAACATGCATGAGAGTATTCTAGTATGTATAAACAAGTAGCATAACAAATAGCATGTTAAGGATTGAGTGTTTGGATAAGATCAGGGGCGAAGCTTAATGGGGGCGGGGGGGGGGGGGGGACGTCCGCCCCCCGGGATTTTTCGCTCAGTAGTGTTATATATGTAGTTTTCGTATATAAATTTGTGGGTATATACGTTTTCACCCCCCCCCCCCGGTTCTATAGAAATTTTTGGGTATATATGTTTTCACCCCCCGGCCGAAAAATCCAAGCTTCGCCACTGGATAAGATTGATTGTATGTGTGATTGTGAATTTAGTAATGATACATGTTACAACCCAAAGTGATTTAAAGGGTAAACTTGGTCAAGTATACTCACGGTTTGTGATGCTGTTCTACAAAAAGCAAGTAAGTGGCTTGGAGGATGGAATCACCAAGTTACCCTAAAAGGATAAACAAGGTGTGTGAGTATGGTGAATTGGAGTCGGGAGGAAGTAAACGGGAATCTTTATAGATCATAAGAGAATACACAAAACATGTCTCGTTTAGACACTTACTTGGACACTATCATTTGTTAGTGTGTTTTATGGGCACTAAACCACTCATTAGAAGTCAAAGTAAGGAATCTAAAAAAAAACATTTTCCACCTTAACACATGACATTCAACCATGAATTGGTTGGTGTCACGGTTTGGTTTAGGAAGTAGTTTATATGTATATTATTTAGTATTATATGGTCATGTATTGTCATGCATTAGAGGTAGGGTAATCCACTAACCTCATGGATGTTCATCATTGCACAGAATCACCACAAGGATGATTCGGATGGTCATGAAGACAAGTATGAAAGACAAAATAAATCATCTAATTCACCAAGTAACCAAGTGAGTTCAAGTAGACGAGTGCATTCAAAACATGGTTATTGTTTGAAGACTTGGTGTAGTTTGTTCACTTTGTTTACTTGAAAGTTGCTTGGTGACTTAGATTGTATGGAAAGTAAGCTAACACAACTATTATTTCTGAAAAAAACATCAATCCAAACCTATCCAACATAGGGATTTGTTGGCAACTTGAAGATAATCCAAAGATAAAACTAGATGAACATGTTTTGAAACTTTTAACAAAACTCATAAAACAATCCTAACTTGGGACCTCAAGATGGTGATCTACCAACTTTGTTTACCTTGGTAAACACGTGGTACCACTCTTAGAGGTTGTCCAAGTAGGAGGAAACAAGAAGAAAAATATGAAGAAACAAGCTCAAACTCACTATTTTAGAACTTGTATAAATCTGCCAACACGTGAAGTTTTGGGAGATTTGAGACTGTTTTGGAGGTGTGTAAAGGGATTAGGAGGTGTGGAGAAGGTGTATTTACAAGTGGGTATTAGGGTTTGGGCATTTAAGAAGGTGGTTGGGAGTTAGGAATAAAAGTTCAAAATTCGCGAAATTAAACATCCGGCTAAAAAGTGGACTTCGTCGCGCCAAGCGAAGCAAATAGTTTATTTATACCCCCCCCCCCCCGCGCAAACTAGGAATAAGGATAACAGGGAGGAACAAGAGTATATTAATGATACATTCTCATTACATTGAGAAAGTGTTGAAGAACAATTACTTTGTTTATTCTCCAGTTAGTACTCTTATAGGTCCTAATATCTAACTTACGTGTAATCATCATGAATCTATTTCCCAGATGAAGGCAATTAGATGCCTAATGTATGTTATGGAGAGAAGTATTCATCTGGATGTATGTGTATGGTTGGTTACTTATTACTTACCACTCTTGGAAAAACGCTTGTCATGAAAAATAAAAATTTAAGTCCATTAAATATTAAATAATAAATACGATGATGTGTATAACTAATAAGTTCCACCCGCACGATGGCACAAGTAAAATGCATTCTCTTTTAATGACACATATAATGCCCCTGTGTTAGTGGTGCACAAAAAACCCGAACCCGAACCCGGACCCGAAAAAAAAAACCCGGAACCGGGTATTATAAAACCCGGGTTTTTTATACCCGAACCCGACCCTACCCGTAGGGTAGGGACCGGGTATGCATATTTGATCTAAAACCCGAACCCGGAACCGGTTTTTTTTATACCCGGTTTATACCCGAAACCCGATTTTATAAATACCCGAACCCGGAACCGGGTTTTATAAATACCCGGAACCGGTTTTTAAAAAAACCCGATTTTGATGTAATCTTGTTTAATTATGTATGCATTAAAACTTCTAGTTCTTATGATTTAACAAAATTATGTATGCACTTTGATGTAATCTTGTTTAATTATTAGGTTTCTAATGATATTTGCCACCGCTACTTAATTATTTAGTATATTTCATTACAAGTGGAAACAAATATACCAATATATGTTGGCCTTCTATTTTCTTTGTTTGTTTAATATCATTATTAGTTTTTGTATTTAATAAATTGTGCCTCTGTTTATAAATTGTGCCTCTGTTTATCAATAGATTTGATGTCTATGTGTGAGAGTTATGTTTGATACATTTTATAAGCATAGTTCCGGTCGGGTTTTTTTAATACCCGGTGCGGGTTTTTTCCCAACCCGATGCATACCCGAACCCTACCCGATGAATACCCGAACCGGACCCGAACCCGGAAATAGGGTATTATAATACCCGGGTTTTATAAAACCCGACCCGAACCCTACCCGAACCCGGGTATATAGGGTATACATTTTTGGTAGAAAACCCGGACTCGACCCGGTTTTTAAAAAAACCCGATTTTGTAAAACCCGATCCTATCCGAACCCGATCCTACCCGAAACCCGGTTTTTAAAAAAACCCGATTTGTGCACCACTACCCTGTGTAACCAAAAGATAGAACCCACAAAAATGAAGTCATGGTATACCTAAAAGGATATAAACACGTCGTTAAATCGATCAAAAACTATAAAAACGAATGTAGATACAAGCTTCGATAATAGTGCCACAAGTACCAATTAATTGTTCAGTTGGTATAGGTTTGTTTCGTTACGATACCAAAAAAATATTTTATCTTGAATACAACTTCGTTTTCAATAAAAATTTAAATAGGTAAGTTATGAAAATATTTAACACAAGTGCGGGTAACCAAAAGAAAGAACCGGAAAAATAAACTTGGGTCTGCTCAAAAGCTACCGGCACGTGTTTTAAATCGATCGTTTGTATAAAAACCATAAAGGTAAGTGTTACAGGGCTTCATGTAAAAGTTCCAAATATAAATAATAGTCATTTGTATAACATAAAGTCACAATCAAAAACCTTGATTCAAGTTACTGGTATGTTAGGATACAACAGAAAACCAGCTTCCTGTTTTTTTTTTTTTTTTTTTTGAACTGTTTTGTATTTGATTTTCTAATTGTTCTTTTTCTTTTCTTTTTTTTTTTTTGGATAGAGGACGGAACCTGACGAACTTTAATTAATAAAAAAATGAAATATAGAGAATGTTAGGATGCTAGCCCTTTTCAGGACATAACCCTGAAACAAGACACCTAACCATTGGGCCTTCAGTTCAGACATTAAAGCCCAACCCGATGTGATCTAGTTTTAGCCCTACACAGATTAGTGTAAAAACCCGACCCAAACATCCCGACAACTCTTTTAGGCCACATATAACAGAATTTTTTTTTACTAACCTTGCATGTTCTCGCTTGTATTTAGACTATATATGGTACTGTTTTTTCGTGGATATCAATACAATTATAAATGACCTAAAATTTTGACGCATTGAACATTGAGCTCAATCAAAAAGCACAGTCACATCACTCAAATTCAATTTTCTTTTTTGCATAGATGGGCCACATGCCATATGATAATCACTCTAGGGGACGTTTTCAACTTTGTGTTACAAATGGGGTTCTCGCCAGTTCAATTGGCGAGAAGCTTCCATATCTTAGTGTCATAGAAAGTTCATGTCCATTTATGCAAACTTCTCCCCATTTGTAGCACAACGTTGAAAATGACCCCGAGAGTGATGATCAAATGGCCTGTGGCCCTTTTATCCAACAATTACTCAAATTCCTAATGTCCTTGTTACAACAAGCAAGAACCATCATCCTATTCTAGAAATGAATCAGTTACTTCTCTTACTGATAACCAACAGGTCAAGCTGAAGTCAGTCCACGAAATCGAACGTTATCTTATGTGTCCAAGATCATGTATAATAAGGGGCTTCATGATTAGCAACCACAATTAAGGGGAGTGATGGATGTAACAAAGTCCACCACTCATAATTCCTATCGCCCTTGTGACAATAAAAAAAAGTGCATCATCCACATAACCTACCCATGAGTGAAGCAATATATAAAGCCCTCCACACAAGAAAAAAAAGTAGTGGGACAAGAAAACACTTTATATAAGAGTACATAACCATGTACAGAAGAACTTAAAATCCAGCACTTTACATGATTTGTGTAAATTATTACAGAAAGAACAGACCAAGGTATGCAGCAGCCAACATAAATAACCTGGTAAGAGATACACAAAGTGCTACAAATAGAACAAAGCCGCCAAAAAGTACAATGAACCTATCTTTTCCAAGTGAGCCAAAATGGCATAGAAAGAAGTGGGATCAAGACTGGCAGCAGAAACTACAAGTTCGGCTGCGGAAGCCAACCCATGCATGACGGTAAGCGGGTGAGTTTGGAAAGGGAATCCAGACAGGCTCTGCGACTTGATTTCAACTAAAGCAAGAAGAGTGTTGATGATAAAGGTTAGAGCTGAATGGGGCATGGCAACACCTTGTTCCTCAAATACTACTCTATGGTAATTGCAACCCCAGAGGTGGCGGAGAGGCGCAACTAAACGACCACGTATTGCTGTTGATGCAAGAATGAATACGTGGCCTATGCATTGGAACACTGTCTAAATGATATTTGGCGCCTAGCTCCTTGCTATTTGGCGCCTAGCTCCTTGCTAGTTTGAATAAATGATATTTCTGTTGGCCATTAAAAAAAAATAAATAAATAAATAAATCTAAGTAAAGATGATTTTTTTTCCAAGGTATCACTGTCTTAGCCCTTAGGCAAACAATTTTGGGATAATTGACGATTGTTATTATATTGGTGTATCAGTTTTTCAGACCAATGTTGGGTTGTTTAATTTATCTTGAGCAATAATATGTAATATGAAATTGGGAATGATAAAGATTTTATATTTGAATAACATGAAGGATTTCTAAGTTTTGAAACTTAATAAACTTACGAAAAAATGGAGAATGATTTAATCCGGGGTTTGAAAGGACATTATTTTTTAACATCAATGGCTAGTGAATGTGGTTGAGTTGCTGACACAGTTCGTTCGAATCATAAAAAAGTAAGAAGCAAACAAAACGCGTCTAAAGCACATACACACATGATCAAATAAGCACAAAAGGAAGTAAATCAATGGTGGGAATTTATTGTTAGCACACTAACAAGGACTTGTATATATTGGGCACACAGATAAAACGCACACCCACATCACTCATGTTCCTAATGTTATATGTTCAAACTGAAACCATGGTGGGATGTAACTGGTGGCTCAATACCAAGATAACAAAAACAAGTATCATCCACATAACATATAAGTATAAAGCCCTCCACAAACTCAAGGTGTAGAAGCAGCTCATAGCTCATAGCTCACATCTGATATCTATATGATATATGTAAGAGTAAATATATTATTATTGTGATGTTTAATCTAGTAGTCATATAATCATTTATATAATATCTAGATCAAAATATATTAAACCTAGAGTAAATTACAAGTTTTGTCCTTTATGTTTGTACCAAATTGCAGGCGGTGTCCTTTACCTTTAAATTTGACGGGTTTTGTACTTAATGTTTCAAAATCTTGCATGGTGTGTCCTTTGAGCCTAACTCAGTTAATTTTAAATGTTAAGTGAAGGGTAATTTGGTCTTTTAACTTACTTTTATTTAAAACACCATTTTACTGATATTAATAAATAATAAAAATGAATTATATATACCTAAACACACACACACTCTCTCTAAAACACACATTATCTCTCTCTAAAACACACATACTTTCTCTCTATCACCACCACCTGCCACCACCATCCTCACACCAGGACCACCACCCTTACACGAGTCCACCAATGATATATCTTCTAGTGGATAAAAAACAAGAGGTTTGGTGGCAATCAGGTAAAATCATTTTTATCCAAAAACCCATCTGAATTTCCTCCTAAATCATATATTTTGCCCCAAAATCACAATACAAAACAAAACAATAATCATCTAAAATCACATTTTCAAGAAGCCCGATTAGAAACATTGAAAAAAACCACATCTTCTTCACAAGATCAGGTCATCAGACAGTTCATTTCTTCAAAAATCCATTAATAACAAACACAAATAAATCATACATGTATACCCACATCTGAGTTTCTTGGAAAGAATCAAACAACAATGATGAACAAGTGAAATTTTGGGTTTGTCTAGGTAAACATGAACTTTTGGGGCAAGATATATATTCAATCAATTCGGTGTATAAACATATTGATTTTGATCAACGGTTACTGCAAAAATGCCCAGTTGATTCGGACAGCGTAGAGATTAAGCGAACGCATTGTTTACGTACCAGAGACTTATCGGAACCGTCTGTAGTGGAGATTGAAGACAGAAACGGTGAGATTGAGTCGTGATTTAGAGTTTTTGAGATGGATTTGAGCTCCGTTGCGGCGGCGGTGGTTTGTCTGTAAATCTCGTGCTGATGAGTGTTTGTTCAGAGTGTGTGACAATGTGGAAGTAACGAAGAGAACGGATGTAGTTTGTGATGACGCTGACGGTGGTGGTTTGTCTGTTAATTCCGGTAGCATTGTCGGAGATGATGACTGAGGTGTGGTGGTGGCCAGATCTAGGTTTAGGGGCTGTTTGGCAAGTGCTGAACCAGTAAGTGCTGAACCAGTAAGAGGTCTGAATGGGTAAGAGGCTCTGAACCAGTAAGTGCTGAACCAGTAAGAGCTGTTTGGTTGTATCTCTGAATGACTGTGCAGAATGACTATATTACCCCTCTGAACTATTATGTGCTGAATGAAATGTATCTGTTTGGCAAGAGTTCTGAATAGTGTACAGATTGATGAAAAATTGTAAAAGAAAAATACAAAACGCCATAGAAAATCCAAATTACATATCAATCCTTTAAATTCCATGGAAACATACGAAAATCCAAATACAAACTAACACAACATACGAAATCCAAATACAAATAACACAACTCTGCATACAATTTTAATTTGAATCATTTGGAAGCAACTGATTAGCAATCTGGTTACGTAAAGAAGTCATATAGTCAATACCTTGTGAACCCCACTCTATGTCTTGAACTAACAGGCCATCATTTTCCCCACTTTGCATTTCATGAAACATCGTGTTCTCATCATAGTCCATAAATAACTGATCATAAATATTGCATTTCCTTATAAAATTATGGATGGCGAAACAAGCAATCACTATGTCTCTTTGTATTGGAAAAGAAAAGGGAGCCATTTGCTTTAGGATTGGGAATCTCGCCTTTAGAACACCATATGCACGTTCAATGACATTTCTGAGTTGTGCGTGAGCATGATTGAATCTTTCTTCCTTAGTTAACGCACGTTGTCGTCGAAAATCGGCTAACCAATACCTCGTACCACGGTATGGAGTCATAAATCCACGAGTGTTGGTGTACGCAGCGTCACAAAGGTAATACTTATCTGTATCAGTATCAAAACTATCATATAAAAAACAAATAATGTATGAAATGAACATTGAATATAACAACTATTGGATCCTTTTTGCCATTTCTTTGGTTCTTGGATCCTAAAGATTAGGGATTTAAACCACCTCAATCATACCAATTATCCAATATTTCTAATATAACAACTATCTGAAAGTGTTCACTAGAATATCTAGAAAGAAAACATGGGTACACACACATAAACACACAAGGGCCTAGTTCGATATTGGGGCAAATCCATAAACATATCATCAAGAATTGAACAAATCCAGAAAATTAAACAAATCCATAAACATATCATCAAGAATTGAACAAATCTAGAAAATTAAACAAATCCATAAACATATCATCAAGAATTGAACAAATCCAAATCATAATAAACACATCATAATAATCAGAAAAATAATAATCAGTTTAATAATCAGAAAAATAATGACTAATAAACACATCATAATACAAATCCAAATCATAATAATCAGAAAAATAATAATCAGAAAAATAATGACTAATAAACACATCATAATACAAACCAAATCATAATAATCAGAAAAATAAACACATCATAATAATGAGTAATATAAATGAAAATCAGTTTAATACAAAAAAAAAATAAAAAAAATAAAACCAAGGTAAAACGAACCTGAGGGAGGCTGAGGGCGGCGGTCGGAGGAGGAGAGGGAGGCTGAGGGCGGCGGCAGGAGAGGGAGGCTGAGGGCGGCGGTCGGAGGAGGAGAGGGAGGCTGAGGGCGACAATCGGAGGCAGGAGAGGGGTTGTTCGGTGGAAGAGAGGGAGGATGAGGGCTGTGGGAGGTGTTCGGTGGTGAGGAGACGAGGAGAGGAGGAGGAGGGCGGCGGGAGGTGGTGAGGAGACGGGGTGGGGGCGGAGGTTTTGAGAGGTTAGGGTTCTTGTCCATCAGAGGTGAAAGGGGTGAAAGGGGGCAACTGCGGTCTTTTTTTCATTCAGCATGTTGATATATCTGAATGATTCAGCACTGAATCATTAAGAGGTTTCCCATTAAGAGGCACAACCAAACAGCCCCACCTCTGTCCGAATAAGAGGTCCACCTCTTAATGATTCATTAAGAGGTGTGCCAAACAGCCCCTTAGATTAATAAGCAAGGAATGAATTATTTTCAAACGTTATTATTTATTAACCTATTTAAAATTATTAAAGTGGTTTTTTAAATAAAAATAAGTTAAAAGACCAAATTACCCTTCACTTAACATTTAAAATTAACTGAGTTAGGCTCAAAGGACACACCATGCAAGATTTTGAAACGTTAAGTACAAAACCCGTCAAATTTAAAGGTAAAGGACACCGCCTGCAATTTGGTACAAACATAAAGGACAAAACTTGTAATTTACTCTTAAACCTATTATATAATTAGCTGGTAATTGTTGATTGACTATATTACCCTTATTAACTAATTAGATTTCATTATTTTGGGTGTATATATAAGGAGATAATTAAAGAAGTTAAGGGTTACACAATTACACACTTATCATAACATCAAAAACTCGTTCCCCTCTACACCTCTCTCTCCATAATCACGAACTCAAACCCTAGAGTTCTGTATTACCATCAACAACTTACACCCTAAGGAGCACCAGATCATCCTAACAAATATGTCGAACTCCGACTGGATTCTCTGCTGACCTCTCTGCTATTACAGGTATTTCTTCCATCATGTTTGTATAGAACTGATTAACCTTTGAATCTTTTTTTCTTGGAATAGCAAACAGATTCTGAAACATCATCATAGAGCATATACTCCAGTTTTGTGACAAAATCACTAAAACAGCGAAGTGGGAAAAGAAACATTTTTTAAAGGAACACAGAATTACAAAGGAACTTGACATCTTGTAGACATCACTAGTATAATACCTGCATATAGAACTTTTGCGGTTATTATATCACTTTACATTGTTTGTGTATATTATTTTTGAAAGAACAGGCCAGGGTATGCTGTAACCTAAATCACGGGGTGAGAGATACACAAGGTATTAAAAATAGAACAAAGATGCCAAAGATGCGACCAAAATGCAGAAGGAAACTATTTTTCCCAAGTGAGCAGTAGTCGCATAAACGGAAGTAGGATCAAGACCGGCAGCAGAAACTACAAGTTCGGCTGCCGAAGCCAAGCCGTACATGAGGAGACTGGTAACAGAGACCGTGATGGTAAGTGGGTGAGTTTGGAAAGGGAATCCAGACAGAGTCTGAGACTTCATGTCTGCTAAGGCAAGGAGAACGTTGACGATAAAGCTTAGGGAGGAATGAGGCATGATGACACCTACCTTTTCCTCAAATACTACTCGTGGGACGTGGGTAATAGTGAGCCCATAGGTCGCGGAGTACAAATTGACCACCTACGTGGATATATATTAATATATAGCAGATGTGGTCGAACAGAAGAGAACAAACGATGGGAAAGTTGTAGATTAATTGCCGGGCAACTCTCCTTTGGCACAAAATTTTAAAGTAAGTTGATGTTATGCCACAAAAGTAACTTTTTACATCTATTGATCAAGGTGCAACTAGACCATCTTGTGCAGAATCTTTGATTGATCACTTACCACCACTGCAGATGCTTAATTAACTATGAAACATATGGTATTTATATTGTTAATGATGCGTATATGTCTAGAGAATTGCTAACTCGAAATGCGAAAGTTAATTAGGGGAGTGGGGGCGGAGCGTTATTTTTCCGTTATGGCCAAAATTAACGCGTGATAAAAACAAAACTTCCACCGCCACCGAAAATGTCCACGCGTGAAATTGAAATTCCGTTATATTCTTCATGCGTTGAAAACAATTGCCCATCAACTTTTGTTTTGTCTTTTTATGTTGAATTAATAGCAAGTTTGATGAAAAGTGCAAATTAGCCCCTCAACTTTTGTTAGCTATTTTTAAATAGCTTTCCTTTAATTGCAATTTAGGTCCCTCATCTTTATATAAATTTTAATTGCCCATCTCGACGAACGGTTTAAGTCGGTTGTAATTCAACAAAAGCGCGAGATTTTCAAAAGGTGGGGTTGGGAGATGCCACCCGTTTAATTTAAGTTTTTTTTCCAATGTTGTTTTTTATTTTGCTATGTAATTTATTTTTTAATTTTAATGAAATTTATAATTTAGTGTTTTATTGTTAATTTCTAATTTAAAAAATAAAAAAAAAGTTGTGAGTGATGGAATTCCATCACTAGTGATGACCACCGCCACTACAAAATGCTTGTGAGTGATAGAATAGTGGCTGATGACATGGCAGGAGTTGATTGGATATTGTTAGTGATAGAATTTCTATCACTAGTGACCACCCCCACTCCCTTATGTTTAATTGATATAAATCATCTATATTGTTTCTTTAATTAGTACTAGGTGTAGGGCCCGTGTGACCACACGGGTAGCTTTAACAACCATCGAAATAGATTATAATACATCATTTAAATTGTTTGTATTTAGTTACATATCTTTATAAAACAACCATCGAAATAGATTATAATACATCATTTAATAGTTGTAGGGCCCGTGTGACCACGGGTATTTTTTTTTATTTAAAAATCGTTTTTGATGGTTTAACCTTGAGAGTGATCAAAATTTTTACTGACGATCACATCCTCAAGAATCACTCATGAGAATCTTATTGACTGGTGTTGAGTGGAATACGTATATTTCCTACTTCAAGATAGGAATAGGGTTTGTAGCAAGATGGTTTAACCAAAGCCAAAACTGGTTCACATCAGTGGTTTGAAGTTGAAGTTTAACTCAAAGAGTTTGCATTAGACTTTCCCCTTTGAAGTTGAAGTTTAACCAAAGGCAAAACTGGTTCACATCAGTGGATTCATCATAAGCCAACAACTGCTGAAGACAAAGTGCTGCTATTTAATCTACTGCCCTAAGTCAAGTGCTGCTAAATACCAAAGCCCTGCTTGGAATGAAGCAGTGGAATGAAGAAACAGTTGTTTACTTAAACAGATGTTTTGGCATGGATCATTATAATGCTAAAAAATATAATGATCTCATGGCCCTCATCCACTGTTTGTATACTACAAATGCTGTCCATTAAGTACTGCTTGTGTACAACAACTGCTGAAGACAAAGTGCTGCTATTTAATCTACTGCCCTAAGCCAAGTGCTGCTAAAGACCAAAGCCCTGCTTGGGTTAAAACAGTATTGTTAAAACAGTGGTTTCAAACACTGTTAACCCAAAAGTGGTTTCAAAACACTGTTTTAACCCAACAGTGGTTTCAAACAAATGCACATATGAAAACACTGTTTTAACCCAACAGTGGTTTCAAAACTCTCGCAATTCAACGTCTTTTAAAGATCTGAAGAATAATAAGCACCAAGCGTTGAAAACATATGAAAACACTCAGAATTCTCAACCGACCATACTACTACCTTTGTGTCATTGGTGTTCTTGATGTATCCACAATTATCCACTTATTAGATTAATCAAAACAAATGCACATCAAGCTGAGATTTAACACGTGATTGGCTGTTGATGAAGAGACTTATTAGTTCTGGTTATGATTCTTGCATTTGACGCGTTAAGTCGTGTATATTTCGGACAATCGGTTCAATTAGACAGTTGCTAGATTAAATTTGACTTTGTTTTTGTTTAGATGAAAGATGATTTAAGTTGCGCGATTCATCTCAACTTGATATGCATTTGTTTTTATTAAGACCAGCCTTTGAGCTCTTAGAATTATGTAGTATGTTTCGATTATGATGGCTGTTGATGAAGGGGCTGGTCGTTTCTGGCAAAGACTTTCACGTGTTAAATCACATATATAGCAGCATCAACTACAATGGGCTTGTGGAGGGGTAAAAATGTAACTAATTATCTAAAAATTTGATAAAACTCAGGGATTTAAGTGTAATATGTTTAGGGGTTAAAAAATAAATACTGTTTAAAAGACCAAACTACCCTCATTTTAGGGGTCTTTCTATAAATAAAGGGGGTGAAAAGTTCTTATTTTTTGGGTATCTTAAAATACCTCTCCCTCATACATTATAATATAGTATAGATATTAAATAACTTATTTTGATTATATAAGCCTCATCATAAGCTCAGATTCCCAAATAAGTCATCAAAGCTATGTGTGAAATGACCAAAATACCCTTACGGGCATAGTTATGGTACCAATTTTAAAGATGATTTTTTAGTAACGTTTTATTATATTAATTAGTAGTCTAATTAAATAGATAAGTCGGTCGGTAAATACTTAAAGTTTAGAGTATAAAAAATACAAAAATATACGATTTATTAATCTTTCAAAACGAAATAACATTTGCATTCAAGCAACTGTAACAATTACAAATAAAATCTTTAGACTGTAAAACACATTATACACAACTTCATGGTAGAAATCAAATAAATCCTATATCAGTAGCCCACCAAAGAACAAACTGTATTCACTTCTAAAGTGTTGGACTCTAAATTTCCATTCTCCTTCAACCGGATCATACGACATAAACTCAGCACCTTGCGCCGTCACCTTCTTCTTTAGCATCTCTGTGTATTTATTGATCTTTGACCCATCCATGTGCTGCATTGTCTTTTAATCGAAGCATTTGATTTTAAGAAGCGTAATCTCAGCTGCTTTGTTAAGGCCTTCACCAACCGGAGGTTTCTTGTTGTCATCCATATACACAATCACCTCTCAATTATTAAACTGGACAACAATTTCAATATCAACCTTTCTCACGCCCGTTTCCCCTAAGAACTTGATACTGGCATATCCATAACATCCAACCACAAAGTCCTTCACAAGCCTGCAAAATCCTGGATTGGCCCTTTCTTTCGCTTCTAAATTGGACCCAATTTTCAAGACCATTAGCCTGTAATTAGTTACAAATTTTAAATTGATATAGGTTAATGCAGCTTTTGACATAACCAAATAAGTACTAAATAAATTACGCGTACAAACCGGCAATAAATATCAATTCTAGCAGGTGAATCAGCCACATAAACGGGTCGGTAGTCATTACACAATGCTTGAAACCCTAGATGATATTAATCAGCCACATAAACGGGTCGGTAGTCATTACACAAAGCTTACCACCAATACAGTGTTCTATGATCAGTTTTCTATGATTAGTAACTACATGGCACAACCGGTGCAGGTGTACGACAGTATTGCGACACAACTCAATCAAGCATAAATCCACAAGGTTAAATAATGTGAGTTCTACCTGATCAGCCTTCAACGAATTACACAATTTCATCTTCTTATTCAACTTATTCTTCGGTACATCGCCACCACTCTCACTCAACCTCTCATTTCCTCTTCTTATCACCATTCATCAACAGTCACATAAGTTTCTTGTCACATAAACCTGAATTTAGAAACATTTAGTAGATCATATCACATATGAAAGTAAGCATATACCTGATAACGTCTAAAATGATATGTTTAGTATTACCTGAATATGAATTTGATTGTAATTACCTCATTTACGATAATCTCCACAATTTGTTTGCTAATTGGTTTAACAGTAACAATTGCAACTGGATCATTGGTTGTAAATTCTGGGTTGCAATCACAATTATCTACTACACTCAACCCACCATACTGAATCGGTACATGCTCGGGACTCACATATCTATGTTAAAAAGAAAAAAAATCAAATTCAAACTCAGACACAAACCTCAAAAGCAACAATAAGGAAAATATAATTTAAAAACTTACACAAAATATTTTAAAGAAGCTATAAAAGTTTAACGTACTTGAAAAGGACTTCGGCGGTTTTTGCAGGGCTGGCAAACACGAACTTGCTCTTAGTTCTTTGAGTCATGAACGGGCTCATCATTGAATAAAAAGCCAAATACCACCATGGTACATTAATGAATACCTTCAAGCATTAACCGAAAAATAATTGAGTTTATTACATGCTAAAAAATAATAAAAATTTAATTAATTTTTATCGTTTTTGTAGGCATTAAGTTAACACCAAATACTGTACATTTGAAAACGTGTGTAGATGGGATTCTATTAACTAAAAGAGTTGTGGACCATTATAAATCCATTAAATTAAAGTCATAAAATCAATAAAGATGTCATTTTCAATTCATAAGGATGTTGTAAAGAAAGGATGGATTAAATTTTAACGGATGTTGTAACTTACATTCAGTTCTTCAGGAGTCTTCTGTTTAAGTTCGGCTAGTGTCATTTAAGTATTTTCAGCAGTTGAGAGAGTGTTATATTTATCTTTAAAGCTGGTCACATATTATCGATGGGACATCGACCATCTCTCCGAATACACCGGCAGTAACATCCACCGCGAAAAGGCATCTTTTCAGTTCCCCGGGTAAGCCTAATAGAACAGTACAGGCACTGTCTATTTATAGTACAAAACCAAACCTTTGAGGAAACTTTGCTGACGTCACTTAGACAATGACATCTAACAGACGTAACAAACTTTAACTACTGCTAATACCTAACATCTGATAGCAAACACTGATAGACACAATAGACACTGATAATGTTATCCACTGATGAGCTCAACCACTGATGACGATTTTAGCAGATGTTCTTGAAAGGGTGATCGGACCTTTGACTTCCATCAGATCTTTGACTATAACAGTGGTTTGGTCTTGAACTGTATCTATACTTCGTCAGAGCTTTGCACTTAAACAGAGGTTAGAGGCAACAGTTGTTAGATAAAGCAGTGTATATATATAACAGAGGATGTAACCTCTGATAGTTGAAACCAAAACTCGGATAGTGTATTTGGCTTTCTATCATCTGTTCTTTTGTAGGGTTCAATCCCAACAATCTCCCCTTAGAACAGATGATGCCAAAAACACTTTATTCTTGGTCTTTATTCCTCAGAAGGAGTTCTCGAATATATCCTTTGAATTGTAGTTCAAAGTTGAGAGACTCCGTGTCATCCACATTCTTTTCAAGCTCCAAACATAGTTTATCGATGGGACTTCGGCGGTTTTTGCAGGGCTGGCAAACACGAACTTGCTCTTAGTTCTTTGAGTCATGAACGGGCTCATCATTGAATAAAAAGCCAAATACCACCATGGTACATTAATGAATACCTTCAAGGATTAACCGAAAAATAATTGAGTTTATTACATGCTAAAAAATAATAAAAATTTAATTAATTTTTATCGCTAAATAACAATCAGCTAAAAATAAATTGAGTTTATTAATGAATACCTTCAAGGATTAACCGAAAAATAAATCTCATGGCACCGCCTGTACGACTTAAATAACAATCAGCTAAAAGAATTATGAAACCAAACTAAATTATATATACATCATACCCACCATACCCAATTAACAATCAACAAAAAGAATCGCAATAAACTTTAGCCATATCTCACACATGCCGTCCTCTGAGCTTGCCATGCCAAGTCACAGAGATCTCATAGAATCAAATGACTTCAGCCATTATAACTCCTTATTGCATACATTCAGTCAATATTGCAATAACAATCACTGATGAATACATGTATATGTTAAAAAACTCAAATAGGCAATGGATACATACCAGTGAATTCAAATAAAAGATTCAATCATCCCCATGTTAACCTTTTTCTTCCAATCTTTTCAGTTAACACCTCAAATCAAAATCTGTAATTGAAAAAAAATAAAAAAGAAACAAAATGAGACATCTATAATTGAGGACTTGTATACCCGTGTAAAAGATGATGAAGAAGGACCTGTATACCCTGGTCGATGATAAACAATTGAATAAGATGTGTCAATCGCTGATGAATTTGAAAATTTCTTCCTTAATGGGTTTTCCTTAAGATGAGTTACACTTATCTTTTTAATTAGCATCAACTGCAATGGGCTTGTTAATCCAATATCTTTGAGTTACACTTATCTACAACAAAACCAGCCTGTAAACATAACACCTATTCAAAATTAAGCAACAAAAAGAAAATTCACAAGCAGTGGAAACCTGAATTGTGAGTGATTCGACAACGATCAATAGATCTGGAACTTTGATTATATAGACGAAACTCGAATCATACCATCTCATATCCTAGAGACGGCTCCAACTGCACGGACATGTCACAAAAACAGAGTGAATTCCATAGATTAAGTGCAAGCACGAAAATGACAACGCCTATAAAGAGCATTTAGGGTAACTAAGAACACGTAGGTACTTGGATCAAATGCAAATGTTCGAGTATCAGCGATCACTTCTTGAACAATTTCAAAAATTAAAGGCAGAATCTCAACAATTTCAAAAAATTGGTACAGCCTCACATTTAGAAAGAAACGATAAATATTTCGATCTAATTAGAACGCTTGCAAGCATTAAACAATTGAAGCTGATCAGTCATTAGGTTAAATTTCAACGAAACTGAATATAATACCTCGATTTGATGTATATAAACAATTGAAACCCTACGATATCAAATTTGTAGAACAATGTCCAATTCAGAACGAAACGAATCAATTTCGATTCAATCAGAACACCTGCAGGCTGCAAACATTAAACAATAAAAGCTAATTAGATTAAATTTTGATGAAATTGAAGATAATAATTAATCAATGATCAAGACGGATGATGAAATGATTGATAAAGTTTGATCAATTTTGATCTCAAAATCTCGAAGACCTAATCCAAAATTAGTTCAAAATCTCAATTTCAATGCTACGGTTTGGTTCCGGTAGGATGATGTAGATTCGTCTTCGTTGACTTGTGGTTTCTCTCTCTAGAATTCATCATCACATTGATTCCTGTATCAGATCAATTGATTGTTCCGGCTGTAGGATGATGCGCGCAGGACGGAGGAGATCAGCGGAAAAGAAGAGGCCGAGGAGATGAGGGGTAAATTGTGAGTGGTGATTTTGGCAGAGATGCCACCATATCCTTCAGTATCTCCGAATTTGAAGATTGAGTGAGATTGTGATTAGGGTTTGGGTTTGGGTTTGTGTAGACGTGAATGAGATGCCACCATATCCTTCAGTATCTCCGAATTTGAAGATCAGAGAACATATGAAATCACAAAAAAAATGTAAGAGATTATGAGAGAGAGTGATCGAAACCTGCCTTCAGCACCTACTCCCGCGGCAGAGCTCGTCATCATTTGAGCGATTGAAATTATAAACATATAAATTAGACACAAAACAATAAAATTAAAGGTTACAATAGAGAATCAGTAAGACAATGTTAAGAATAAACCTGGATTCTAGAAGAGGGCAATTTAGGGTTTTGCGAAGGAAAGAGGATCTTAGTTACAGCCTGGCCAAATCCATGTTTCTGAATTCATCAAAACCTGCAATTATTTGAACATTTTTTGTAGGATCTGAAGCACCAAAACATGATTCTTCGATTTTGAAAATTTTTTGTAGGATCTGAAGCACCAAAACATTTTTTATGATTTTGGTGGATTCTTTCGTCGGAAATCTGGATTTGAGAGAGAGTATTCAAAATCACTAGACAGAAGAGAGAGAAGAAGAAATATGGAGTAATAGATTGAAAGAACTTATATGGATATGATTTGAATTTTAAATCTGGAGCCAAGATTTTGAATTTTGAATCTGTTCAGAGGTTTGAATTTGGCCAATTGGATTTTAACACCTTTAACTTTGAAGAGTTGGCCGATAACACCCGCAACTAACACTTTGATATGTGACACCCCAAACTTTTAATTTCGTTTGTCATTTCACCACTCAGTTAAAAAATCAGTAACTGAGTTAGTTTTCAATCCTAGGTGGCATCCTACGTGGACTATTTTTGCAGATGTGGCACATTCATGGGTATAAAACTCATCTTCTTCTTCGATACCCCTGCACAAACAATTGGGAAACCCTAATTGGCTCTAACGCATGAATCGACCCAAATTCAAACCCTAATTTGCTCATCACGAGTTCAGAGCTGTTCTTCAACTTATTAGCTGATCGACATGTCTACTTCTTCCAACTCTTCATGTAATACGAACCGAATCCCTAAAATATTCAAGGTGGACATGGATGGGAAGTTGTATTGTCATCACGAGATCAGAGCTGTTATTCGCGTAGCGGGAAGGAGAAGTGTTCGATGTGGTGCTGAATTTTACGGTTGCTCACAATGGCTGGTAAGTCCTATGTATTGAATTTAACATGTTTTTGAACTGACGACATGATGTTGGTTTGTAGCGAGACGACTACAAGTTCTTTATGTGGAAAAAAGATTTCGACAAATTATTCGAAGTTCATTCAACTTGCAGCTCAAGTGCAGTTACAAGAAGTGATGCTATGACCGACAATGAATATAATTTGCAATTGCGGAACAACTTGCTATCTCAAGAGAACAATATGTTGAAACGGCAAATTTGTGCGAAAGAATTCATGTTGAAGCAGCAGTTTATCTTTAGTTTGTTTGTAATCATTGGCATGTTGTTTTATGTAGTGTATCGAATATAACTTGTTTTTGATTGTACGTTCTTTGAACACATGAATGGATTGAGTACCATATGTGCAGACCATTAGACCATTTGCAGACCAAAACCCATGTGACCACAAGGGACTTTGACTTTGAAAACAAGTAAATAACTACCATTGTGCAGACCATTGAAACCACATGTGCGGACCAAAACCCCTGTGACCACAAGAGACTTTGACTTTGAAAACAAGTAAATAACAACCATTATGCAGATCATTTGAAACCACAACTACTATATATGCAGACCAAAACAAGTGTGCAGACCATTTGAAACTGCCCTTTGAAACAACTACCATATATGCAGACCAAAACAAGTGTGCAGAATGACCATTCTACCCCTGTGACCATATATGCAGACCTGTTTAACATACAAGTGTGCAGAACATTGCAGTTAGCTGTCTATTCTTTACCATGTTTCTTTGGCAGGTATGTATATTCTTCACTCTCTTAACCAAGTAACACTCTTTCCCTTTATGAAGTGAACAATGTATAAATAATGAACAACCTTTAACACAATTGACAACAATACGGCCACATGCAGTCTTTTCGCTCTTTGCAAGGTACAAGTTCCTACCATTAGCTACTGAGTACTGCCTCACTGCCTCTTTAAAGGCCTCCCTTGATGCAAACCTTATTCCCACCTTCCAAATAAATTTCTTCCAATTTGTATGTTCACCTACAGATGGGGCTGCTTCCTTGTACTTCTTGCCCCTGGTATCATCATCCTCACTATCACTAGGTGTTAAAATGTCCCCGTCAGATTCCTCGTAACTACTGTTTCCATCTACCCTTGCATCTTCAGTTTCATGCAAATTACCCTCTGTTTCATGCAAATTACCCTCTGTTTGTCTTTCATTTACTACCTCATCAAGCACTTTTTTTTTTTGCTTCCAAATCTATCTTGCTTGACTCTCTAAGTGCATGTTGTGACTGTATCCACTCAACATCCTCTCTGTCTGACTCTAATCCAAGTACATCATCCGCAGCTTCCTTTTCATCACTGGTCTCAACTAGTTCATCATAATCTTCATCATCAGAATTTGACTCTTCATCTTCCACACTGAACTCACTATCTTCACTGTCCTCGTCTGCTTGCTTACCTATTGAGTTAGAGCTGCATCCAGGGGAAACCCTAGAATATTGGGCTTTTAGTTTACTGGATTGGGCTTCAGGTTTACTGGGATGGGTAATAGGGTTACTTGGCTGGGTAACAGGTTTAATTGGCCTAGAACTGGAGTGGGCTTCAGGTGCACTCAATTGACGTTCTTGAACAAATACTTCCATAAATGTTTCACTCCAATTAAAAACCTTCTTAACCAACTCCAACACATCTCTATCATCACGAAAATGCCTAATTTCACCATCATCCGCATCCAACCCATACATATGAAAGTTCCTTGATTTATAGCATTTCGTTTCCAATGCATAATCTGCTAGTTCAAAGTATGAAATGTGGTCTACATCAACTTTAATTAACCTAGATGCACCCCCAACATACTTTGGTACAACAAAACCTAACTCAATGTAACCACCATACCAAAGCATGACATCAATCGTTTCCCCCATTGCATAATCTACTAGTTCATGTGAAATCGTACCTTGATCGGAGTTTAAACTTGATGGATTGTTGATTTTGAGAAGCTAGGTCACGTCACCCTTGATCGTTCCCTCCAAAACGAACAGAACAACAATGCCTGCTTTCAACATTTTGCATATTATAACATGTGTTAGCCACGTCACTCGTGCCATGTAGGATTAATGATGCCACCTAGGATTGAAAACTAACTCAGTTACTGATTTTTTAACTGAGTGGTGAAATGACAAACGAAATTAAAAGTTTGGGGTGTCACAGATCAAAGTGTTAGTTGCAGGTGTTATCGGCCAACTCTTCAAAGTTAATGGTGTTAAAATCCAATTGGCCTTTGAATTTTGAATAAACATCAGAGGTTTCAATTACCCTCCCATTTTGAATGAAACATCAGTGGTTCGAACATCAGTGGTTGTTTTGTATGAACATCAGTGGTTGGGCAGACATTTGAAAAGGTGAATGTGGGCCACCTTTGAATTTTAAAGTGGGGCAGTAGTTTGAATTTATGATGTCACCATGCTCTCTATTTGGCTTCCACCTCATTGTTGCTGACATAAGATATAGATTTATAAATATACAAAAGGGAATAATGACATCAGCATAAACATGTGGCATATCTTAGGAGTTGACACATAGGCAGATTTACATCAGCTCATTTTCTCTTATTATAGATAGTATAGATAGTTTATGTTTTCAGTCATATAACACTTGTTTTAAAGCACAGAATTAATTTGAGTGAAAGAAAATACGTTTTATATAACAGAAGGTGATTTATAACTTATTTTTTTTTATAGGAATGAAAGACTTTATGAAAATGAAGTGACTCAAGAGAAAAAAAATGTTTTTAATACTTTATAACATTTTCTTATATTATATGTAATAATATATGAGAACCCGAGGAAACCGCCTATTGGTTTTATCGTCCATCTATCGTCCTATTTTAAATTTGTCCTCTCACACCCCCTCCGAACCTATAATGACCATTCAGATGTTGCCTCTTAATGGTTTAAAACCTCTGAATGAATAAGAGGTAACCGTAGTGTTTTCGCTTATGGTTTTGTCAGAGCCTCAGACTCGTTCCTCATGGCATCATGCAATTCGATCCACCATCGTCCAACGACCCTAATACGGAAAAAGAATGAATCAGGCCATCGAAGAAATTAGTATTCCGGTCGGGGACCCACAACCCGAGAGGACCAAACTTGGTACGTTCTTCACCGCGGCCTATTTGATTCTGTTTCAATGCGTCCGCCGCCTCTGGGTTCAATATTACCGGCGAGTAGTAAATGAGGGAGAAGGTGTGGCCATGCCCCGTTCGGCTTTAAGCTTTATCACTAATGCTCTTATAGCATTAGCAGCTATCAAGTCACAGTTCCAAACTCACCCTCAGGCCATCATGTTCTCTGTTACCTGTCTCCTCATCTACGGTCTGGCTTCTGCAGCCGAACTGGTGGTCACATGTGCAGGTCTTGATCCCACTTCGGTTTATGCCATTACTGCTCACCTGGGAAAGATAGTTTCCTTGTGCACTTTGGTGGTATCTTTGGCATCTCTCTTCTATATGTGACAATTTCCATATCTTTTACTTGTTGATCCATGTTGCAGCATTGTCTTTCTTAAATAATGTATGCACGCCATATAAAAGTGCATAAGTTATGTAAACATCCCTGTCATCCTTCACCCTTGAGTGCAAGTGGTCTTATGGATTATTAGGTTTTAAATACTTAATAAAAAGGCCATTGACCCAGCTCGAGTGAAATACCGATTTGCTTGTGAACCATGTTATATGTTAAAAAAAATAACAAGAGGACTGTAGGCAGTGTAGGAGGCGTTGGATTGAAGGAAGGGAGTTGGTTTAAGCTCCTTGATGTATGGAAAATTACGCTTGCTAAAAATGCGTTGTTTTATAGAATTTCTTGGAAAACTCGTGATTTTTGTCCTTGGTCTTGTAAGTGTTATCTTCGCTATTTAAGTAGCAAATTTAAAGAATTTGAATAATAAAATGTTGAGTTCTCAGGTTTAAGTTTTTTGCATTTAACATAAAATTTAATTTTATATAACAATATGTAACATTATTATTTAAAATAATTTAAACATAGAGTTTTGTTTACGTTAGCTTTTTTTGTTTGAACAATGTTATAGATATACGCATATACTAATAAATTAAAATATTTTTCGATATGAATGAGGATGAGGGATGGGATGTAGACACAGTGGCGGATTCAGAAATTTTTTCATTAGGGTGCGGAATATTTTTAAATATTTTAGGTCTCTAGGTATATAAAATAAAACCGGTTCATATCATCGTCGGTTCGGGTCGGGTCATGTAAAGAAAAGAATATTAAGCTAAAATTTATATAATCATTAAAAAACACAACGGGGTCGTTACAAACATATTTAAAATGTCGCCCTACGGGTTTTAATTTTTTGAAATCTATCCAAAACATTATCTAGAGCTACTTTCCTAAGCAAATCTTTCTTTATATAACATATATAACTATCACTTAAATTTTCATTGCCAAGCCGATTACGCAAGTCGGTCTTCACATTCTTCATTGTCGAATAACATCTTTCAACGGTTATGGTTCTGACGGGTAATATGAGAACAAGTTTCAATAAACGATACGCATTGTAAATGATAGGTGAATATTTGTTGAAACCATTAACCTTACAAGACTTGACAAACCATCCAAGTTGGCGAATTGTTTATCCTTTTTCACAAAATCAATGTAGTCTTCGAGTTGAACCAGGAGCCTTGGTTTTTCAGCTTCATCGAAATCATATGATACTTATCGGCTAGTTTGAGTATATTTGGAATGTCTAACACATTAAAATTATCACACAAACTCAAACAACTCATACAAACAAGTAGTTCCGATGTTACCTTGTTAAAACGATTCCCAAATTCTTGAATTTGCAAATCTAGAACCACATTGAAGCAATCAGACTCGTAATAATGTCGATTTGTGATGTTCGCCTTTCTTCTTGGCCATCTTGGGTTAATATATTCATCATCCAAAATTTTCACCTCAAGTTCATACATGTCACATAAAGAGATAACCTTCTCCAGGAATTATTAAAACATTTCAAACTAAACTTCTCAAGTTAGTTTTTCAAGGAAGAAATGAATTTAACCGCATTCATTAAATCTTTCTCTTTTCTTTGAAGACATTGGGAAAAGGTGTGCGTGATGTTTAGAATATGCTCCATCAAGTGTATGTAAAGTACAAAGTCGTATTTTTTCATATCATATCCTCTTGAAGTCCGACCGCTTGTCTACTACAAGGAAAGATTTGACCCATTTCTACTAGCCATCCTAGAACTTCCATAATATTCGGATATAAAGTAATCAAACGGGAAAGCATTTTGTAGTGGGAATTCCAGTGTGTATCTCTGGGCCCTCAAAGTGTCATTTCTTGATTCAACCCACTTCCGGTACAAAGCATGTCTTCTGTTTTTTCCAATTGTCTTCTTTGGTTTTCACGAAGCATATCTTGTCTTTTGGAAGATGCACAAACGGCATTTGTTAAACATGTTATCGTTTGAAAAACTCTCCAAATAGGTGTGTGTTTGTGAGCAACCACCACAACAACTAGATGAAATTGGTGTGCAAAACAATGAATGTAGAAAGCCGAAACATTTTCCTTCAAAATTACAACCCTTAAGTCGTTAAAAGCTAGATATGTTATTTGCCCTGTCATAACCTTTGCCTCTAATCCTTTTCAAACTCAACCCATAATGTGTCAATATATCATCAATAGCGGATTTAAGTGTTAATATGCTTGTCTCTTTGACATGAACAAGCCCAGTAAAACGCTCCTTAACAATCCCAAGTTTATCAACAAAACAAATAACAACCGCCATCTGTTCTTTTTTTATACGTCACATGATTCATCTACTGATATTCACCAAAATACATATGTTTTATTCCCCCATTTTACACGTTTTTGGCCGTAAAACCGAGAATTGGATACTTAATCGGGTATGTTTTTGTTTACACGCCTAAAACAGCATGCCAAACAAGAAGATGAAGAAAACGAGGACTTTCCGAGCGAAACTACTGAGTTACGAAGATTCTGTGGAAAAAAACTGTCTTTCAGCTGTCGCACGACCGTGCGATGATCTTCACCCCCGTACGGATCTGACAACAAGTCTCAGCTCGGCAGTGCACAACCAGTGCGATCAAGCGTTTAAGTGATCTCGGGAATGCACGACCATGCGGTTGGTGGCACACCTGTGCGGATTCGATGACAAGCCCCAGCCCGGACATGCACTGCCAGTGCAGTTGCTCGTGCCGGTCACATCTCAGTAATGCACGATCGTGCAACATGTGGCATGCTCGTGCAGATCTGAAGACCGGTCCCAGATTCGCTGATGTCACGAGGTACGGTGAACGGTACATTAAAGTGCACGACCGTGCACTTTAATCGCACGACCGTGCACTTTAATCGCACGACCGTGCCATCTGAAAATGTTATAAAAAACAGAAGGGAGCAATTAGTTCGCAACTTTGGACTTTTGGGAGCTTTTCTGGCGATTTATTAGGCTCCGGAGGATTTGCTTTCACCCGGAATCAAGCCATCATCATGCCGATTAGCTCCGTTATCATCCAGATTCTCAATCTAGTGCTTGTTTATGGTTTGATTCTTGAATCTTTCCATGATTTTGTTTATTATTCAAGCATTTTGGTTGATGATTATGTATTAGGTCAAAAACACTATTAATCGTTGCTTAACAACAACCATTAGTATGTTAATTATGTTTGTAATGACATTTGAAGCATTTTCTATGTTAATCCTTGATGATTAGTTTGCAACCTTGTTTATTGATGTTGAATTATTGATTATAGTTAATTATATTGGATGATTAGTATGTAGTTAGTTGAGATATTTGCAAAAAGAAGCTTAATTAATCATGTATTAGTAAACTTTTAACTAGTTTAACTTGTTTAACATGTTTACACCATGATACTAGAAATGGTTAGTGGTTTAATAAGGGGTAATTATTGTTAATCAAGAAGGCTTTCCCTCATGGAAGGCCTTAACGGGTTAAATGGTGGTGTTATGAATTCTTGACATAAGTTGTTAACTTGGTTAGTAGTTTAGGCCAAAATTGCTTTCTTGGTGAATTTATGTTCAAGATCTGTAAAATGAACTCGGTTGTGATTTAATCTAGTTTATGCTTGTCTTGGTGTTTACATTGTGTTTATCGGTGTCACTTTAACTCCTAACGGATGACTAACTTTTCTTTAGGGGATTTTCATACACATTTGTCAATTGGGCGTTAAAGAACAATTTTAGGTAGTTAAAGTGTGTTTATCGTTTTAGCTTTCCAAAGAGTTGTCATGTTAGGATTCCCGAAAGGGATACTAATTGTCTTAAAAAAATGGAAAATTGACCAAGTGTTTTAAGTGGCAAAACCGACTTAGTTCACATACTTTGGTTGTGCATAAAGCAAGACTATTTATTTATTTTCATATTTAGAGTCTATTATGTTTATGAAAGTTTATGTTTAAGTCTTATTTTTAGTTTAAACAAATTACTCACTTATCTTTCTACTGGTAATTTAATGACAAAGGTTTAGTATTATTCCTCCGCCTACATCCTTGGATCGACACTTGGTTCTTACCTATACTTTACTACATATATGATAGGGTACACTTGCCCTTTCGTGTGTGTTTTAATGTTGAAGTATAAATCATTTTTATAAATTTAAAACCTAATCGTGTGTAAAAATTCATTGTAAAAACATGTATATACACGCACACGTCAAGTTTTTGGCGCCGTTGCCGGGGATGTGGCGAGCTTTAGGAACGACCCGAGTCAATATCTTATCGGTGTACATACTTGTGAATATTTGTAAATATTTTCTTGATTATTTATTTATTTATTTGTTTGTTAATATTTCTTGTTTTTGATTTAATTCATTCGTTTTCAAGCTTATTTAAACACTTGTAAAAAAAAATTATTACATTTATTTGTTCGAGTTCGAACAAATTATTCGGTTACTCTTTGAGTTTTCGGCACCGAAAAATTATTTTTGAACTAGCCGATTTTATTATTTCCATTTGTTTTGATATTTATAAAATTTCGGGCCTATTTCTAGATTTTTACAAAATTTTCAGCCCCTTTAAACAGAAAATCTGTTTTATTACAGCAAAAAAAAAACAAGCTTTATCATAATAATGTAATATTCACGTGTGTCAATTTTTCGTTTGCAGGTTGATGTCCTCAACCCCCGCTCCCGACGTTGTTGAGCCTTCAGACGAACCCGAGCGTGATCTGAGGAGACGTCTTCGTATGAGATCCCGCGCGGTTGCGCTGCAACTCGCAGCAGCTGCGGACGAGCAGGTGGTACCCGCTGAAGCCGAGGGCTCAGGGGATGCAGGAAACATAATCATGGCGGACGACGAACGACCACTGAACGAGTCAAATCAGCCCGGAGGTGCAGGCCTAGAACCAAGCATTGCCCGACCTACGGTAGTAGCACCTACTTTTAAAATTAAATCTAGTATTATAAATATGGTGCAGAATTCGGTGCAGTTTGATGGACGTGAGCATGAGGATCCCGGACGACATATAGCTGCTTTTCTTGAAGTATGTTCAACTTTTAAGATTAGGGATGTTTCAGATGACGCTATTCGGTTACGGTTGTTTTCGTTTTCGATGCGTGACAAAAGTAGAGCTTGGCTTATGTCACTTCCTGCAGGGTCCATCAGGACCTGGGATGAGCTGGCAGAATTATTTATGCAAAAATACTTCCCACCTGAGAAAACAACCAAATTAAGGAATCGGATTTTGACTTTTCGTCAGGACGAAGGAGAGTCGTTGCACGCGGCTTGGGAGAGATTTAAGGATTTATTACTTAATGTTACACACCATGGTTTCTCCAAAAGACAGTTGGTTTTGACGTTTTACCAAGGCCTTAATTATGACACGCAGGAGAGATTAGATGTACATGCAGGAGGCGATCTGGGGACGAAGACGCCAAATGAAGCTTATGCTACAATCGAAAAAGATGCGTTAAAGTCGAGCTCACGTCGAGACGGAGAGAGGAGCCGGATATCGTCTTGCCCAGGGGTTCATGCTGTGGACGACTACACAGCCAACACTGCACAGATCTCGGCGCTTTCGGCAAAGTTTGATAGGTCCCAGATAGCTGCATAGGCTAGTTCTGGGTGTAACCAGTGCGGAGTGTCGCACGAGCCGGGTGCATGTTTTCAAGGATATATGTATGAGGGCCATGAGGAAGTGGATTTTGTCAGCAATCTAGTGAGGCCGCAGAATAATCCCTACAGCAATACATACAACTCGGGATGGAGGAATCATCTGAATTTTGGGTGGACAGTGAAAGTGGGTAATCAAAACCCATTAGGATTTGCTCAGCGGGCACCAGCACTGCAGCAGGCTCATGGTCAGCAATACCAGTCTTACAATCAATCTTTCCAGTCACGTCCTTACTCGTATCAGAACCAGGGTGCCGGGAGTAGTTCCCAGCAACAATCCTCTCAATCAAGTTCCAAGCAGGAAGAAATGATGGCTCAATTTCTGAGAAGCTCCACTAGTGCAAATCAGTTAGCTGAGAAGCGATGTCAATAAAGCGAGGATTGTTTCTTAGCTCACGAGGGAGAAATGCGGAGTCAGAAGGCCTCGATTCATAACATCGAGAACCAGGTTGGTAGCTGGCTAAGATGATGTCGGAGAGACCCCAAGGTGGTCTTCCAGGCAACACTGAGCCAAATCCGTGAGGGCATGTAAATGCGGTGATGACTAGGAGTGGTAGAACCACCGGACCCCACACATCGGACTCACCACCGATCATCGAGGCGGTCCCGACTGATACTTTGGACGAGGTGCACGCTAGGCGAGTCCCAGCAAGTACAGCACAACTTCAGAAGCCAGTCAAAGATTACACTCCTCCAGTTCCGTACCCAGGCAGGCTGAAGAAACAGAAAAATGAAGAACAGCATGGTAAATTTCTTGAGATGTTCAAGCAGCTACCCATAAACATACCATTTGTTGAAGCCTTGGCCCAGATGCCTAAGTACGCAAAATTTTTAAAGGATATCCTTTCGAATAAGCAGAAACTCGAGGATATGTCCTGTGTGGTGATGAATGAGAGCTGCTCGGCTATTCTGCAAAACCGTCTGCCCACGAAGATGGGAGATCTAGGCAGCTTCACGCTTCCTTGCCTGATTGGAAATATGTCTGTCAGTCATGCACTTGCTGATTTGGGAGCGAGCATCAACCGTATGCCTTATAAGGTTTTCACCAAGCTAGATTTAGGTGAGCCGTCACCTACAAGGATGAGCATTCGACTAGCTGATCGTTCGATCAAGTATCCACGTGGGTTTGTTGAGAATATGCTTGTTAAGATTGACAAGTTTGTGTTTCCCGTGGACTTTGTTATCCTGGATTTGGATGAGGATTCTAGGGTGCCTTTGATACTTGGACGTCCATTCTTGAATACCGCTCGGACCATTGTAGATGTAGCTGCGGGCCAGATTACACTCCGAGTGAATGATGAGGATGTGACCTTTGACATCAAGCGGTCAATGCAGCACCCGCAGAATCAAGATGACGCGCTCTACTATGTTGACATTGTCGGCACTTATGTGAGCACACATTTCCCGGGCATGATTGAGGAGATTGATTCGGACACACATCTGTTGTGTGGGGACCTAGATGGCATTACGCAGGAGGGCCGCGATTTCGAGCAGCCAGTCTATCAGATTGGTGATGATGGTTCCAAGAGTCCGAATCGATTTACAGAGATTGATCGTGAGGATGAAGAAAAGTCGAAGCCTTCAGTTGAAGATCCTCCATCCTTGGAGCTTAAGGAGCTTCCGCCCCATTTGGAGTACACGTTTCTGGACGAGGAGCGCCATCTGCCGGTTATTATTTCATCATCTTTGTCAGACGAGGAAAAGAGCAGACTTCTTAGTGTTTTACGACTTCATAAGAAAACAATCGATTGGAAGATAATGGACATTAAAGGAATCAACCCCTCCTTCTGTACCCATAAAATTCTCATGGAGGACCATTACAAGCCGTGTGTACAGCCATAGAGACGATTGAACCTGAACATGCAAGAAGGTATCAAAAAGGAGGTGATAAAGTTGCTGGATGCAGGTTTGATCTACCCCACATCCGACTCAGTTTGGGTTAGTCCTGTTCAGGTAGTGCCCAAAAAGGGAGGCATGATAGTAGTCACAAATGATAGGAATGAGCTTATTCCAGCCCGGACGGTCACAGGATGGAGTGTTTGCATCGATTATCGCAAACTCAATGATGCCACTCGCAAGGACCACTTCCCGCTTCCATTCATCGACCAGATGTTGGAACGTCTGTCGGGGAAGTTTTATTACTGTTTTCTGGATGGGTTTTCCGGCTATTTTCAGATTCCTATTGCTCCTGAGGATCAGGAGAAGACTACCTTTACATGCCCCTTTGGCACATTCGCCTACCGACGTATGCCTTTCGGGATGTGTAATGCACCGGCTACCTTCCAGCGATGCATGGTTGCAATTTTCCATGACATTATTGAGGATTCTGTGGAAGTATTCATGGATGACTTTTCAGTATTTGGAGAATCCTTTGATCAGTGTTTGGAAAACTTGAAGAAAATGTTAAAGAGGTGTGAAGAAACGAATCTTGTCCTGAACTGGGAAAAATGCCACTTCATAGTGAGAGATGGCATAGTTCTGGGACATAAGATTTCGCAAGCAGGTGTAACACCCGTCTTATTATTTTAATATTTAAACTAAAATCACGCATTAGTTTTTTTTTCAATTTCAAAATGCATCATTTCAAGACTTAGTTTACATGGTTATGGTATTCTAGTTTACAAACCAACTAGTTTAAACATTCAACATTAAGTTTAGTGTTTACAAAATAAACATTGTCTAAAACAAGATTAGATTAACGCGGAAGCTTTCAACTTTGTGTTCGGTTCTTGAATTCTTGCTTGATCGGCATCCGGAATGAGACGAACATCACCTAAGGTCAAAACCACATCAATTGTTAGTTTTGACAACTTTATAACATGTATAAACAAGTTCCGGTATCATACAAATAACAAAAGAATAAAATTTCAGATTTTTGATCTGTCGCGCCACGCGACAGATTCCTTTCAATCCTTCGCGGGCTGCGAGCGCGCCCGCGTGTCGCGCCAGAACAAGTGACTCCCTTCGCGTGCCGCGGGGGAGACCGTTTTCCAGCGGGTGCAGGTTAAAATCCTGCACTTTTGCCCAGCACCATTTTCTTTCAATTTTTCAACTTCTAAGGTGCATAACTTTTTATTTACTTATCCGATTTGCGCGATTCTTTTTCCTATGCGTTCGTAATTTGATTCCCCATCATATGGAGTTAAAATCCAACATCCGGATTTACAATTTTCTAGGTTTTAGGCCTTCGGATTAATTTTAATTATTAAATTTTTAACAAAGCTTTTGACCCGTTTATACTATCATCAGACCAACTTGTTTATTACACCCTAAATTCTCATGGATATCATATTTTAAGGTTTCCTATCACACGAGGTTCAAATCACGGGTTATTATACATCATTAACCCGTTTATACTTATGCGCTTGTTTTGACCCGTTAAGGGTATTTAAGCGCTTTTACGCACAAGCCATACTCATTCATTTCTAACTTCATATTCCCATATTTTAATATCTACTTATATTCCGCCACCACTATTTTTGTGGTGGATTTAACATATTGAACCCATTATCCTAAGTTTTACCATTCGGTTAGTCATTTTACGCTAATGACCCATTTTTTTTTTACTATAAACTTATTTATGCGTACCTGGTTCAGATCAACATATTGACCCGTTTTAATACATTGTCTCAATAATCGCTAATTCATAGCATCTCTAAATCATAAGTCGATTTATCCTGTGTGCATAAAACTCCACAAACACTTATTAGTCGTTAATTGTCAAATGGTATCAACATTACCATTTGACCCGTTTGGTCTAAACGACCAAACATTTTGCGCTTATATTTGACTAGATCACCATTTTACCCTTTTTTTATTCGCTTAGGCTTACTTAGAAAGTAGCCATTCAAAAACTCATTTTTATTTATGTCATCCCATGACCAAATTACCATTTCACCCATTTTACCATTAAACATGGTTTTTCGTCTTTTGATACGTTCCGACCCGTATCTTTTCGTGTAAAAATCATATTTTGAATATAACCTTGTCGTATTTATAATCTATAAATAAATACATATCTTACGATAAAGGTGTAAGCGTTATTTACCTCGCGTCCACGCAAACATCCTTCGCATCCATCATCCGTTGACCCGTTCCTTTTCAAGCTCCCACCTAGCTTGTTTAGAGTCAAACTATATCATAACATCCATAAGATGGTTAGATTGGTCATTCTTTACAATGGCCATCACCCTATGGTCTTCTTCTTTCTTTTTTTCCACACACTTATCAATCAAAACATGCCATATATTCAACAACTAGTTTTTATACCATAATTCTTTTCATTCACTAACCATTTGACCCGTTAGCGAAGTTACTTATATAAACTAGTTAGTAAGTGATTTTAAACACTTTAAGCACGTCACATAAAGTGTTATTTGTTCTCAACAATCAATACTTCATGCCTAAAGCAAGTATTTACAATCCTATGCCTTTTTCTTGGTTAATAAGAACATTATTAATGTGCAGCGATTTTGTATTCAGCTGCTGTAATTGACCATTTTGACCCATTTAAAAGCTGAATTAGATCAACATGTTCAAAGATGGATCGTAGAACTCTCAAATAGCTTTCTAGGCATATATGGTACGTCTTCTAACGATTTTTCTATGATATTATATGATTTTTACAAAATCAGGACATCAGCTTATTTTTAGCCCAAACAACATGCTGTCTTTTCGAAATAGCCACTGAATTCGACGTTTTTGACCCATTTAACATCTGAACCAATTCATCATGTTAACTAACGAAATGCAAATTACTCCGAGACCTTTCTAGGCATATAAAGTACAACCCATATGATTTTTCTGTGATTTATTGTGAATTTTTAAAATTCAGGTCTGCACTATATTATTTAAGCATTTCATCGAACACTTGGCGGGTTTCGTATTCAAGATTAGTCTCTAACCTATTTCTTGAACACCTTGCCCCAAATTTTATCAACATATCATTACAAATACACATATGTCACTAAGTTTTAGCATCAAAATCAAGCCCCTATGTCTAGTGTACATGAGCTACATCTAGAACTAGCATCACATCATCAATGTTCATCCATTTAACACTTTAATTCAAGTGTTCATCTTTTTATCATAAAACCCACTTAGCACCTACATAATTAGTTGACCAAAACACAAATTTATGGTGCTAAATCAACAAGTTTACATCTAGGGTTCGTTCCTAGACACTATTTCATTCTAAATTTCATCCAAACAACATTCATGCAATACTAATTTCGGATTATAATTGTTCATCCAGAATTTTGAATGGAATCAAACAACGAATTTTGATATACCTTGTGATCCCCTAGGCTTGGTGATCACTAATTTCAGCTTGGTTTTCCATTTAGACTTGATTTGCCCCATGAATTTGGCTGATTTTTTGTGATTTAGGGTTCAAAAGAAGAACCCTTTCTTGGCTCCTGTGTATATCACGACCGGAACACACACATGAGTGTGTGTTTTGGTGTTTTGATTTTTATTAAATTAAAACTATTTTCTCATTTAACCCATTTAGTCCCTCAAGTTTTTAAAGTTACCAAAAGGATTATAAACCAAGTTTTCTTTATTGTTTTCAAAGCACATAATTAACTAGGTTGATATTCCTAGTTACTTAGTGGGTTCCGAGAGTTATAATATGTTTTATTTTAAGTCCCGTTAACTCGGGCTTCTTATAAACTTACTTTTCTCAAAGCATTTATTCTCCTTTTAATTAATATTAGGTTCATTTACTTAAATCCTAATATTTACCGGGTAAATTTTCACCACTAATGGTATTTTACCCGTCATTAATATTAACGTGGTTTGATTACCAAACCCGTTTTTGGGGTGTTACAGCAGGTATGGAGGTCGATCCAGCGAAGGTTGACATCATTTCACGACTTCCAACTCCCACCTCTGTGAGAGCAATACGGAGCTTCCTCGGTCATGCTGGGTTCTACAGGCGATTCATCAAGGATTTTTCAAAAATCGCCAGGCCCATGACCTGTCTGTTGGAAAAGGACGCTCTGTTTATCTTTGGAGATGATTGCTTGAAGGCTTTTGACCTTCTCAATCAAAAAGTGTTGAGGCCCCTATTTTGGTCACACCTGACTGGAGTCTGCCGTTTGAAATTATGTGTGACGCGAGTGATTTCGCTATAGGGGCCGTTCTGGGACAAAGGAAGGAAAAGCACTTTCACCCGATCTACTACGCGAGCAAGACTCTTCATGAAGCACAGGAGAATTACACTACGACAGAAAAAGAGCTCTTGGCAGTAGTTTTCACATTTGACAAATTCAGATCGTATTTAGTGCTATAAAAAACAATTATGTATACTGATCACGCAGCCATCAGATACCTGTTCAGCAAGCAAGACGCTAAACTATGTCTTATCAGATGGATCTTATTGCTGCAGGAATTTGATATTGAAATTCAGGGCAAAAAGGGTTCGTTGAATGTAGCAGTTGACCATCTTTCTCGATTGGAGCATGGAGACATCATGGACACACGTTGGGATTCAGTAAATGACAATTTCCCACACGAGTCTTTGATGAGTGTCGAGGTATGCGATGAGTCGCCCTGGTTCCCCGATTTTGCGAACTATCTTGCTTGTGGGATCCTTATTAAAGGATTGACGCATCAACAAAAAAGAAAAAAATTCTTTGCAGACCTCAAGTACTACATTTGGGACGACCCTTTTCCAATTTAGAGTCGGAGCTGATCAGGTAATTAGGAGATGTGTGTCTGGAAGGGAGGCGACTGCCATTCTGCGCCACTGTCACGAGGGACCTACCGGAGGTCACCATGGGGGCAATTTCACCGCTAAAATGGTGCTTGATTCAGGGTTTTATTGGCCCACAATATTTCTTGATGCGCAGAAATGGGTCAGTGCGTGTGATGCTTGCCAGAGGGCACCAAATATATCGGCACGCGACGAAATGCCTCAAAGTTGGATTCAAGTGTGTGAAGTCTTTGATGTTTGGGGGATAGACTTCATGGGACCGTTTCCCCCCTCGTGAGGAAACAAATATATCCTGGTTGCTGTTGATTATGTATCAAAGTGGGCTGAGGCACAGGCCTTACCCACCAATGATGTCAGGGTAGTCGTGAGGTTTTTGAAGAGTTTGTTTGCCCGGTTTGGTGCACCAAAGGCACTGATTAGTGACAGAGGGACACACTTTTGCAACACTCAGCTTGAGAGAGCTCTGTCCCGATATGGTGTGCACCATAGACTATCCACGCCCTATCATCCACAAACAAGTGGGCAAGTGGAGGTCACGAACCGGGGGTTAAAGAGAATCCTTGAGCGGTCGGTGGGTGCAAACCGCAAGGATTGGTTAGAAAAACTTGATGAAGCACTTTGGGCTTTCGGTACGGCGTACAAGACGTCTATTGGGACTACTCCCTTTAGGCTTGTTTACGGAAAAGCGTGTCATTTGCCTGTGGAGTTGGAGCACAAGGCGATGTGGGCTCTTAAAACTGCAAATCTGGATCTTCAACCGGAGGTGAAACCCGGTTCCTACTGATTCATGAACTGGAAGAGCTGCGACAGCACGCCTATGAAAGCTCCGTGTTATACAAAGAACGAACCAAGAGATTGCATGACAAGCGCTTGAAGGACCATAAACAATTCCAAGCGGGAGATCTTGTCTTACTCTAGAACTCAAGGTTGCGTTTATTTCCTGGAAAGTTGCACTCGCGTTGGACGGGGCTGTATACGGTAAAGGAGGTATTTCCGTATGGGACCATCGCGATTGAGAACGCGGATGGTGTGATTTTCAAGGTGAATGGGCATCGTTTAAAGCTCTATGTGGCCGGGCCGATCGATTCGGCGGTGGAGGTTATCGAACTCCACACCCCGCATGCATCATAAGTGTGGGGAGGAGAGTCTACGCTACTGACTCGATGATCAAAAATGTAGCAAGAGCGTCTCATGCGCTTAGGGGTAAAACTGTCCTAAGGCTGTGCCAGGCTGCTAAGCGCATGAGACGCTAAGCGCATGAGACGCTAAGCGCATGATTTTTGGAGTAATTTGACTGTTCTGGGTAAAAAATGTAGCAAGAGCATGAGACGCTAAGCGCATGAGACCAGAAAAAATTACTGTTAAACAAAGAGGAACAGAAAAAATATCGCATGAGACACTCGATTCATGAACACCCAGTTGGTTTCCTAACCCCCAAGCGCTGCTCCGTTCGATATTTTTTTTGTTCCTCTTTGTTTAACAGTAATTTCTCGTGCAGATGAACCATCCTTTCCTCTACTTCGATCAAAACAACCCGCGGTACCATCCTTGCCTTACCAGACTCAATGAACTTTGGCAGAGGTGGGATCAAATTGGTATCCCTAGGAGGCTGAGTTGGGATGTCATGGAAGAGCTGAACCAATCAGACCGGCTAGAAGAAATGATATCACTTCCGTTTTCCCAATTGGTCAACATTAACCGCCCCATTTACTTAGAGCTCACTTTGGAATTCTTTGCCACGTACTCCTACGACAAACCAAAAGCGAGCCGAAACCCGGATTTCCGACACAAGAAACGGGCTAATCTCAGGTTGGGTGGTCAGTGGCATAGTTGGACCATCGGGAGGTTGGGAAGAAGACTCGGAATCTACACGGAGGATGAGATGGATTCCGAGTTTTTCACTAAGAAGTATACTTTTCCCAGTGAGCAGGAGCGTGCAGCATTTTGGGCACGGGTTACTGATGACGCAGTGTATGATTCTCGAAAGGCAAAAGCGTCGCGTCTGAGAGACCCTCTACTTAGGGTCATGCATCTTATGTTCAGCCATACTATCGCGGGGCGCATGGACAGTTTGGGAAACTGTCCCACACCTGATGTCATTTTTTATACGCGCTCGCGGAGGGGGTTCATATTAAACTCACCGCAAGTATGGCTGAGTATTTCGTGCACAGTTCAGGCAAGACCCCCAGCAGCCAATTCCACGGGGGTCAATATGTCACTCAGATCGCTTACTCATTGGGAATCATGACAGATGAAGTGGTGGCAGTTCTGACTTTGGTTAATGAGGGAACGTATGTGGACATCCGCTCATTAAAGGCGTGGATACCGATAATTGTGAAAGGTTAAAAGGTTAAACAACGAGGTCTGGGACCCGTTACCACCAGAGCCGGCTGACGAGGAGGATGAGATTATGCACGAACACGAGCACGAGGAGCACGAGTAGCCGCCACACTCACCACCGCACCAGGAGTACCAGCAGACCCAGCATTGGCCACCCGACATCCCGTCTTACCCTGAGTTTTATGGGAAATTTCAGCAGATGCAGATTAACCAGGAGCAGCTGCGAGTTAACTAGGAGCAGCTGAGAGCTAACCAGGAGCAGATGCGGGCGAATCAGAATTTCATGCGCCAAGAGGTGCATGCCGGGTTTTCATACATCTTTGGTGGTCTTCAGAACGCTTACCCCAAACTACTTTGGTGAGCCTCCGTAGTTCCCATTCGGGAACCCCAGTGACCATGGCGGGGCGGCCCCATCTTGTACCGGTGGTGATGGCGACGAGTAGTGGAGGAGTTCTGACCTGGTGTTTATTTCAGTATGTTAGTAGTAGTTGTTGGTGGGGTGTTCATTTTGATTTTATTGTAAACACCCTCGGACATGTTTTTATTTTTTTCAGACATTATCTTTTATTTCCTTAGTTTATGTATGGATGCTTAGTACTTTTATTATTATCTAGATCATAGTTTATGTTGCGACTAGATTCTCCCTTGTGCTGTGTTTTGCTTTGCTTTGCCTTGGACATCTATGCAGATCTTTGAAGCACATTTTGGACCGAAAAGAAACAACAGAATCAGCATTGGAGCCTCATTTCATCTTCAGTCATCTTCAGGGGAGTGTTATTCTCCTTTTTCTCTATATTCTGGGTTTCGCATTGGGGACAATGCGAAGTTCAAGTGTGGGGAGGGTGTTTAACATTTTGGCTTTGTTTGTCCTAAAAAAAATCAAAGCTATTGTATATATTTTTTAGTAAATAAACTGGTTAGTTGTTGTTTTAGAAAGCTTCAGATATGATAAAAATCCAACAAGCGAAATAAATTTTGAAAAAGATAACTAAAAACCTGACAAACAAAGAATGACTTGCATGATAATTTTCACACTTTTACCCATTCCTTCCGTTATGTGAGCATGTTTGAGCCTTAAATTCGTTATATGTTTGTTCATTTCGGAGTAGGAGTGAGCCGGATGTCTCGTGTAGTTTAAAACTTTGTCACTAGCATGCTTTTTAAGACCATAAACGTGTGAAATTGTGTAAAAATGATAGAGGCACTTAGAAAACCCATTGTTATTAGCCTTTTTCTTTGTTTTATCTTTCCCTAAACCCTACGCTACCCACTAGGATTAACCATGTCGAGCATTTTCCGTGTTTTTCTTTCTTTTACCCAACCAATTAACCCACTTAGCCAAATTTAACCTTTTTATTTTTAACCCTTTTGTGTTAAAACTCGGTTAAAATTTTCGTTTAACTAGCGTTCCTTGTAATTAGTTGTTCGTTGTATAAAGTAATTAGAATATTTATGAAAAAAAGAAAAAAAAAACAGAAAATAAAACGCCCTAAAATATGGTGAACTCGACAAAATTCGACCAATTTTAAGTGCTAAAATGACGAAGTTTCGTTGATGAGCTGGATAACACAAAAAGTCGGCTTTTTAAGGCATTAGTATATATATATAGTTTAGTTTTATTACGCTTGTTAAACGTGATTACCGAGTTTTAACCATTTAGTCACTTAAAAATTTCCATTTCACACCCTTCACCCTTCACCCAAGCCATTCGTTACAACCCGTAAAGACCTCTTGATTTACACTTTTTTGCATGTTAGTTGGTGGAGATAAGATCTTGTGACAAGATTATGATATTAGACGTTTCATTTTCTAGGCATTGAGTGTTTACACATACACATTTTATGTATGTTTCACAAATATAGCCGAGTGTGTGTGAACATTGTGAGGTGTGTGAAGATTAGCCTGCTAACTCAATCGGAAGTGAAATCACGACTTTATGGTTATCTCTACATATATTTGCATGTGCTTGTTTGGTTTGAATCATTTGACGTGGCATTTCGAAAAACCGGCTAACCGTATGTATGTGCATTAGTAGGTAATTTGTAAATTCTTTTTCTCGCTAGAAACTACCTTTTATTACGTTTTAATTTTAATTTGCTTGAGGACAAGCAAGGTTCAAGTGTGGGGAGGTTTTATATTCACCAAAATACATATGTTTTATTCCCCCATTTTACCCCCATTTTACCCCCATTTTACACGTTTTTGGCCGTAAAACCGAGAATTGGATACTTAATCGGGTTTGTTTTTGTTTACAGGCCTAAAACAGTATGCCAAACAAGAAGATGAAGAAAATGAGGACTTTCCGGGCGAAACTGCTGAGTTACGAAGTTTTTGTGGAAAAAACTGTCTTTCAGCTGTCGCACGACCATGCATGATCCGCACCCCCGTGCGGATCCGACAACAAGTCTCAGCTCGGCAGTGCACAGCCAGTGCGATCAAGTGTGCAAGTGATCTCGGGAACGCACGACCGTGCGGTTGGTGGCACACCCGTGCGAATTCGATGACAAGCCCCAGCCCGGACATGCATTGGCAGTGCAGTTGCTCGTGCCGGTCACATCTCGGTAATGCACGATCGTGCAACATGTGGTACGCTCGTGCAGATCTGAAGACCGGTCCAAGATTCACTGATGTCACGAGGTATGGTGAACAGTACATTAAAGTGCACGACCGTGCACTTTAATCGCACGACCGTGCGATCTGAAAATGTTACAAAAAAAAGAAGGGAGCAATCAGTTCGCAACTCTGGACTTTTGGGAGCTTTTCTGGTGATTTATCAGGCTCCGGAGTCTTTGCTTTCACCCGGAATCAAGCCATCATCGTGCCGATTAGCTCCATTATCATCCGGATTCTCAATCTAGTGCTTGTTTATGGTTTGATTCTTGAATCTTTCCATGATTTTGTTTATTATTCAAGCATTTTGGTTGATGATTATGTATTATTGTAAGCCTAAGGGCAAAAACACTAGTAATCCTTGCTTAACAACAACCATTAGTATGTTAATTATGTTTGTAATGACACTTGAAGCATTTTCTATGTTAATCCTTGATGATTAGTTTGCTACCTTGTTTATTAATGTTGAATTCTTGATTATAGTTAATTATCTTGGATGATTAGTATGTGGTTAGTTGAGATATTTGCAAAAAGAAGCTTAATTAATCATGTATTAGTAAACTTTTAACTAGTTTAACTTGTTTAACATGTTTACACCATGATACTAGAAATGGTTAGTGGTTTAATAAGGGGTAATTATTGTTAATCAAGAAGGTTTTCCCTCATGGAAGGACCTTAACGGGTTAAATGGTGTTGTTATGAATTCTTGACCTAAGTTGTTAACTTGGTTAGTATTTTAGGCCAAAATTGCTTTCTTGGTGAATTTATGTTCAAGATGTGTAAAATGAACTCGGTTGTGATTTAATCTAGTTTACGCTTGTCTTGGTGGTTACATTGTGTTTATCGGTGTCACTTTCCTTGATTAAGTTGTCACACCCCGATATTTCCACGTATCACCGGTGGGCCCGGTGGGGAGTATCGTGACGTGGTTGGCAACATAATAGTCAAACAACACAATATTTAAATGCACAGCGGAAGCAAATGAAAGATATATTTCAACCGAATAAAATTGTAATATCAAGTATCACAACAGTTGAAGTTTTATCCACAGACGGATCAAAAATAAATAGGAAACAGTAGTTCAACAGACGATAGGCATCTTAAGCTTGCGAGACTCTTTAGTGATGCTAGGAGTAGCCAGCCTAGTTCGCGTAGTACCTGCACTTAACCTTTTGGGAAAATACGCCAGTTTACACTGTAAATACAATTATCTGACTCGTTTTAAAAATGGTTTAAATTGATTTGGATGCACGTGGGACAAACATTTTATAACTTGGGATAATTATTTAAATATATAAACTTGTAAAAGGATGACATGTTCCTTATGCGTTCAGTAACCGGGTTCGTGCCAGGTTAAAGATCAATAGACACACCACATTATTTACTTATGCACTGACGAGTGTACGCCTACACTCCGCGCTTAGGTCATGGCCATTTCATAAAATGATGCCAAGGATATCCGGGACATGGTCATTAACCCCCCAAAGGCGTTAAGAAAACAAAACTTATTTTAAACGGGTCATCCCGATAATACTTAACCACCAATCGATTAAGGTCAAATGCTCGACCAAGCGGTATTTTATATATCGTACCCCAAGCCCGTATAAGGGAAAATAAGTTAAAAGTATTTACCTTTGCAAGTATAATTCACAATTAGCAAATACGGGTAGCTTTTACCGGGTCTCCTATTCTGGAACAAAGGTTTATAATAACCTATTAGAATCCTAACGGCCTTTAGTTAAGCTTAAGCTTAGACCGGTTAGTTTTAAAGATAGATACGGTTCAAACGCACGATTAAGCGAAGACCGGAATAGAATGTGATTTAGACCCGACAAGTTTGAATACTTGTTTAATATGGGTAATCTAAACACATTCTGGATTTTGAGATAAAACCGATAAGGTTTGACCCATTTCGGCTAATTTATGCAAACTAGTTACATAAACCGAACCGAACGCGCAAGAGGCGTAACGGGTGACCATGAGAGTCATTTACAGGTTTCCTAAGTTAATATGCCTCAAATATATTGTGACATTAGTAAGATATCTTTTATTATGCCCGAAACGAATTTAAACTCAAACTACGGCCCGTAGGGGGTATTTTGGTCATTTACAAGGTTATAAAAGAGTTTAAGTATTTACCTGAGTTACAGGTCTGATGTAATCAGCAAAAATACTCAATTTACTAAGTTATATCAGTAGGGTATTGCATATATGTGAAATTCATCAATTATAACCAAACTATGCACCGTAAGGGCATTTTGGTAATTTCACATAAGCCGAAAAGCTCAAAACTGAAGTCTGAGTTAAACAACTTTTGCTTACTGTTAAAATATTATAATTTACCTAAAATATCAGTAGGTATCAACCCTTGTATGTTTAAAATAGTTTTAGTACATACTATGCGTTAAAAACGCTTAAAAAGGCGATTAGAAGCCGTTTCCGGGTTCTATATAGCATAACTCTCAATCTACACCTCAAACTGATGTCAAATTTTGGGTGCAAGTTTATAATTCAGTAACTAAGGTTTCTACACTTTTACATTTTTAAAAATCACGTTTTATGGTGAAAAGGGCATAATGGTCAACATATGAGCAATTAACGGAATCATGCATATTAATTGGATAACTAATGAACCAAGGTATATAATCACAGAGGGTTATACTAGCATGTAACCTGGACCAAAGGAAGCTCTAAGGCATTTCCAAATCATACTAAAATGGGTCAGAACTGAAGTCAAAGCAAAAGTCAAAGTTTTGCGACTTTCGGTTTCGAAACGGGTCTAAACATAAAATTGTCGGGTTGAACATGTTTAGACATGTTCTTATATTAATTACCAAGTTATATTAATGATCAAACAGGTTGTATGGGTTCTACATTGCTAATTATGCATAAATTGAAAATTAAGCATTCTGTTGACTTTTTAATAACAAGTTTGACCCGGCATTTGAACTAGTTAGAGTGGGAATCAGAGGGTGCCCTTTTAAGGGTTTAATGCCCACATAATTACCAACTTATAACTACTTTAAATTCGAAAAATTACTGGACCATTAGTGATTAATCGCTAAGTCAACCGTTAATTACGACGGTTTGACTTTTAAGCTAAAACTAAGAAAAAACTTAACTAAGAAAGGTTAAGCATACTTACTGAAGTCCTATGCACGATTAGTGATCACTTGAGTCAGCTTTGGAGCTCCAGAATTGATCAGAAATGCAGATGAAAGGTGTGGTTACAAAGTTGCAACACAAGGCCCTTTTATAGTGCTTTAATCACCTTAGATCATTGACAAATCATGCTAGCAATGGCCATGGATCATCAACAGATGTCCCTAAGTGCCTAAGACTGTTTAGGGGTCGCCCATGTAGTGAAAATATCTGATTAAAGTCAGTTATTGCGTGAAAACAGGCTGCTGTCCAACTATCTGGGGGTCTGACGTGGCCCGCGTAAGACATGTTAACATCTTACGCGGCCCGCCTGAGCCTCGTATTCAGATTTTACATTTTCTAGTTGTTGCATATTTGTCTCTTGGCCTTTCGAAGGGTCAACCAAACTTATTTCTTGCATTTTGAGGCCTCCAAATTTACCTATGAGGGCTTTAAGATTTATACCCCTTTTGTTAAGTCCTTGGTCACTTCATGTTTACCCGAAAAGTCATAATTTTCAACGCTGACGCTTTAACCCCTTATATACGAATTTGATCATAACTTTCTCATACGATAACGAAACCTTATGAAATTTTTATCAAGTATTCTAGTGAGCATAATTAATGGCTACAAAGCTTTGGGTTTGCTAAAAGGTCACTCAGAGGTATACTTTAAACATGTTGACACATTTAACCCTTGTAGTTTGTAATCTCTCACTTTCTTTCATTTTTAGCTTCGTATGATCCATGATTTATGCGTTTAAGGTTATGAGCATCATGTAGGGTTACTGTAAAGTATATTTATCCATTGTTGACATTTTGAACCCTCAAATTCACATACTTTCCATGTTTGTCAACTTTAGTCCTTCTAGAACATTCTTTCACACGTTCAAACCTATGACACGTGTCGATAAATTATAGGACGTGAATTTTTAAGGTGTTACATAAGTGAAGTTATAAAACTCCTAACGGATGGCTAACTTTTCTTTAGAGGATTTTCATAGACATTTGTCAATTGGGCGTTAAAGAACAATTTTAGGTGGTTAAAGTGTGTTTATCATTTTAACTTTCCAAAGAGTTGTCATGTTAGGATTCCCGAAAGGTATACTAATTGTCTTGAAAAAATGGAAAATTGACCAAGTGGCAAAACCGACTTAGTTGTGCATAAAGCAAGGCTATTTATTTATTTTCATATTTGGAGTCTATTATGTTTATGAAAGTTTATGTTTAAGTCTTATTTTTAATTTAAACAAATTACCCACTTATCTTTCTACCAGTAATTTAATGACAAAGGTTTAGTATTATTCCTCCGCCCACATCCTTGGATCGACACTTGGTTCTTACCGATACTTTACTACATGTATGACAAGGTACACTTGCCCTTTCGTGTGTGTTTTAATGTTGTAGTATAAATCATTTTTATAAATTTAAAACTGAATCGTGTGTAAAAATTCATTGTAAAACATGTATATACATGCACACGTCATCTACTAATAAAGAATAAACATCTTCACTAAGATCTTCTAAAATTTGTTTATGCAGTACCTCTTGAGCATAACAATGTTTAATGTCCGCTTGAATTTTTGGACTTGTCATTTGGTTATTTGCGGGTGCATTCTCTAAGATAACCTTACAAAGCACTTCATTCATTTCACCCATTAGTTCTAAAAGCTCTAGGAAATTTCCCCTATTTAATGAATCTTTTGATTCATCATGACCACGAAACGCCAATCCACCATTTTTCCAACCATACAAGAAGCACTTAATCTAAGTCGATATTCACATTTCTCGTTAGGGGTCTTTTTGTCCCATTGTGTGTGTACCGCTTGATTTTCATTAAGTAAATCTACACACATTTGGAAACATTTGTTGTGGATGCTATTAACTATGCCAATATGTTTTTTAAGTATCTCATGTAATTTTTTCCAATTGTTATGCCCCTTGGACACAAATGTGTCTCTATGATCTCCAAATTGGGCCCTAAACAAGTAGCAACATAAGCAAAACAAACGATCTGATTTTGAACTAGACTCTAACCATCTCTTATACTCCATTTTGGCATACCATTATTCCTTAAATTTTCTTAACTAATTACCTTGAAACGTTGATTGTGGGAACTCAATACCTCTCCTCTTGGTTGACATGGCCCTCTTAGTATTCTAGTGAGCATATACGAATTTGATCATAATTTTCTCATACGATAACGAAACCTTATGAAATTTTTATCATGTATTCTAGTGAGCATAATTAATCGTTACAAAGCTTCGAGTTTGCTAAAAGGTCACTCATAGGTATACTTTAAACATGTTGACACATTTAACCCCTGTAGTTTGTAATCTCTCACTTTCTTTCATTTTTAGCTTCGTATGATCCATGATTTATTCGTTTAAGGTTATGAGCATCATGTAGGGTTACTGTAAAGTATATTTATCCCTTGTTGACATTTTGAACCCTCAAATTCACATACTTTCCATCTTTGTCAACTTTAGTCCTTCTAGAACATTCTTTCACACGTTCAAACTTATGACACGTGTCGATACATTATAGGACGTGAATTTTCGAGGTGTTACATCCTCACCCCCTTAAGAGAAATCTCGACCTCGAGATTTACTGAAATAAATGAGGGTACTTTTCTTTCATTGTGGACTCAACCTCCCACGTGTACTCGGGACCTCTACAGACATCCCATTTTACCTTTACAATAGGCACATGCTTCCTTCGAAGCTTCTTAACCTGACGATCCTCGATCGACACAGGTTTTTCAACAAACTTCAAGCTCTCTTCTATGTGCACATCTGTATGTGGTATGACTAGTGATTCGTCAGCGAAACACTTCTTCAGATTGCAGATGTGAAACACATTGTGAATACCACTGAGCTCTTCAGGTAAGTTCAACTTATAGGCAACTGACCCGACACGTTCGATGACCTCGAATGGTCCTATGTATCTCGGGCTTAACTTGCCTTTCTTACCAAATCGCATCACTCCCTTCCAGGGTGATACTTTAAGCAACACCTTGTCGCCTACCTCGAAGTTAAAAGGTTTACGCTTTAAATCTGCGTAGCGTTTCTGCCTATCTCGGGCAGCTTTCAGACGGTCATGAATATGGACAATCTTGTCCGTCGTGTCGAAGACTATCTCCGGTCCTGATAATTGTACATCTCCAACTTCCGCCCAACAAACGGGCGTTCTGCACTTTCCACCGTATAAGGCCTCGAAAGGCGCAGCCTTAATGCTGGTATGGTAGCTATTGTTGTAGGAGAATTCGATAAACGGCAGGTGGTTATCCCAACTACCACCTATGTCAATCACGCATGCTCGAAGCATGTCTTCCAAAGTTTGGATAGTACGCTCACTCTGGTCGTCCGTCTGAGGATGGTAAGCCGTACTGAAATTTAAACGCGTGCCCAAAGATTGTTGGAAACTCTTCTAAAAATGTGACGTGTATCTAGTATCTCGGTCAGAAATAATAGATACAGGCACGCCATGTAAAGCTACAATCTTATCTACGTACAGTTGGGCTAACATGTCGGAGCTGTAGGTCTCCTTAATGGGTAGAAAATGTGCTGACTTAGTCAGTCTATCTACGATCACCCATATGGTATCATTTCCTTTCCTTGTCTTAGGTAACTTGCTGATAAAATCCATAGTTACCATTTCCCACTTCCAAGTGGGAAGTTCAGGCTATTGTAGCAAACCTGACGGTTTCTGATGTTCTGCTTTGACTTGCGCACACGTCAAGCATTTAGCTACATAGGTAGCTATAGACTTTTTCAAGCCTATCCACCAAAAATTTGCCTTTAGACCCTAGTACATCTTATCAGCTCCAGGATGAACGGAGTATTTAGAACTGTGGGCTTCCTGGAGGATAACATCTCGAAGTCCTCCATAAATTGGAACCCATATTCGTCCATTTAATCTTAGAATTCCGTCATTGCCAAGATATAACTGCTCCTCAGTTACCCCTAGCTTTTCGTTAGGATAGTTAGCTTCCAACACAGCTTCCTTCTGTGCAGCTAACAACCTTTCGTTTAAACTGTTCTTTATTTCAATGCTCTTGGCATTGATTCGGATGGGTTTCACCCATTCCTTTCGACTCAAGGCATCGGCGACTACATTCGCCTTGCCGGGATGGTATCTGATTTCACAATCATAATCATTCAAAGTCTCCATCCATCGGCGCTGCCTCATGTTTAAATCCTTCTGATTAAACAGGTGCTGGAGGCTCTTGTGATCAGAATAGATCACACACTTGATACCATATAAATAGTGCCTCCATAGCTTCAGTGCAAATACAACGGCACCCAACTCCAAGTCATGGGTGGTGTAATTCTTTTCATGCACCTTTAACTGTCTTGAAGCATAGGCAATAACCTTGCCTTTCTGCATAAGCACACATCCCATGCCAGTGTGTGATGCATCACAGTAAACTACGAATTCTTCGGTACCTTCAGGCAATGTTAGTACAGGCGCGTTGCTCAGCTTCTGCTTAAGGATATCAAAGGATTCTTGCTGCTTAGGGCCCCAATCGAACTTTATTTTCTTCCTAGTCAAGGAGGTTAGGGGTGCAGCAATCCTTGAAAATTTTTCAATGAAACGCCTATAATATCCTGCCAATCCCAAGAAACTGTGAATTTCTGTGGGCGTCTTCGGCTCTTGCCAATTCATAACTGCTTCCACCTTAGCGGGATCCACTTGGATACCACGCTCACTAACCACATGTCCAAGGAATTGGACTTCTCGAAGCCAGAATTCACACTTAGAGAATTTGGCGTAGAGTTTCTCATGATGTAGAAGTTTAAGAATACAGCGAAGGTGTTTCTCATGGTCAGCTTGGTTCTTCGAGTAAATGAGAATGTCGTCGATGAAAACGATGACGAATTTATCTAAGTACGGCTTACAAACGCGATTCATGAGATCCATGAACGCGGCAGGTGCATTAGTGAGCCCAAAAGGCATCACTAGGAACTCGTAATGACCATAACGAGTCCTAAATGCAGTCTTGTGTACATCTTCATTTCTAACCTTCAGTTGGTGATAGCCTGACCTTAAGTTAATCTTCGAGAAATAACTTGCCCCTTGCAATTGATTGAATAAATCGTCGATTCTGGGCAAAGGACACCTATTCTTTATAGTGACCTTATTAAGCTCACGGTAATCGATGCACAGACGCATCGATCCATCCTTCTTTTTGACAAACAGGACTGGCGCTCCCCATGGAGATGAACTAGGTCTAATGAAACCTTTAGCTAGCAATTCATCTAGTTGTGCTCTCAATTCCTTCATCTCTGTTGGTCCTAACCTGTAAGGCGCTCTTGCAACAGGTGCTGCTCCAGGGATGATGCCAATTCTGAATTCCACTTGTCTATCTGGTGGTAGACCAGGTAGTTCTTCAGGAAAAACTTCAGGGTATTCAGAAATGACGGTGATGTCTTCCATCTTAGGTTTCGGCTCATCAATAGTCACTTGTGCCATGTAGATGACACAACCCTTCTTTAAACACTTAGAGGCCTTGAGCATAGTCACTTGCTCAGGCAGTCCATACCGGGTATCTCCCTGAATGGTAAGTGGTTCACCAGATGGAGTCTTGATCACCACTTGCTTCTTATTGCATACAATCTGGGCCTGGTTATGAGATAACCAGTCCATGCCTAATACGATGTCAAAACCGGCTAACTTTAAAGGAAGTAGGGACAAAGGAAAAGAGTGGTTCTTAATGGATATGAAACATCCATCTAATATGGTTGAGGCGGTTTTTATGGTGCCATCTGCTAACTCCACCTCATATTTCACACTTAAAGTTTTAACAGGTAAATTCAGCAATTTGCAAAACTTATTATCTACAAATGATTTATCAGTGCCTGAATCAAAAAGTACTCTTACATAGACATCATTTATGAGGAATGTACCTGTTATCACATTGTCATCCAGTACGGCTTCCTTTGCATCCATTCTGAAGACCCTAGCATTGGTCTTCTTTCCTTCATCAGCCTTCTTTGCGAGTTTTTGGGCAGTTAGACCTGATGTGCCCCTTCTCGTTGCAACTGTAGCAGGTTGCATCCTTCAACTTTTTGCAATCCAAGGTCTTGTGCTCCTTGGACTTGCATATCCCACATGCAAAAGTTCTCGATTGTGTTTGCGAGTTCGATTCAAACCTGCACTTTCCGAAGTGCTGTTTCTTGCAGATCTTGCACTTGGGCTTATCTCCAGATTGATGCCCATCCTTCTTAGATTCAGACCCTTTCTTGTGGTCACTGTTTCCTCGGTGCTTCTTGTTTGACCTTCGTGAATTGTCATCTTCACGTTTCCTTTTCTCAGCATCCTTATTCCTCAGCGATCTTTGTCTGACCGCGTCCGGTGTGAGGGACAAAGATATATCAGCTACAGATCTGAAAGTAGCTGGCCGAGAGGCCTTCACGCTTGCCTTAATTTCTGGGGCTAAACCCCCTATGAAACGAGCTATTCTTTTGGGTTCCGGGGTCACCAGATACGGAACCAATCTCGACATGGTATTAAAGCTCGTAAGGTAAGCTTGACAATCAAGATTTGTCATTACCAACGATAGGAAATCAAACTCAATCTTCTCAACCTCATGCCGAGGGTAGTAGTTTTCCCTGATGAGGGCAACAAATTGCTCCCATGTCATGTTGTACAATGGGATCTTCCCAGTGGCTTGAATCAGCGATCTCCACCAGGCTAAGGCCTCACCTTTAAATGATTGAGACACAAACTTTACCACATCTTTCTCAGCGCATCCGCTGATATCAACAAATGTATCCATCTCATCCAACCACGTCATACAATCTATAGCTCCTTTCTCCCCAGTGAAATCCCTGGGTTTGCATGAAACAAAATATTTGTAGGAGCAACCCTTATCATGAGTTCCTTGTTTCGGTACGACCTTCAGAGATGGTACACTTTGCTGATTCGAGGACTAACGATCGTCATCAACTTTCTTGGGTCCTTCCTTCTTAGAGGGTGGTGGCTTGCTGTGAGCCTCCAATTGAGTTTTAGGTACAGACTTAGAGTGGGGTACAGATGAGGCTTTACTATGAGTCCCACTATACTCCTTAAATTGCTCCTCTACAGCTTTAGACACAGCTGTATCAATCAGTGTACGAAGCTCTCCTCTGGTTATATTAATCCTAGAATTGTCATTATTCTCCAGAGGATGACTGTTAATCTCGTACGAGTCAGCCATTTATCTTGAACTGTTACATAAGATATTGACAATAGTTTATTTGAGAGTTTACTATGGAATTGTCTTTTATGGCAATTCATTAACCATGGTAAACATAGACCATATTTGGTTAATTTGTTACTCACATTTATTTAGGATTTCTATTATAATTTATCCTAATTATAAACAATAACAGTATTATTAGTAGCACAAAAGGCCTAGTCACAAGGACATTTTTAAATTATAAGCCATGATTTCAGAGAATCAAGGTATGAAGGTTTGAACATAGTTCATTACCTTTTTCAGACAGGGTCGCAGACTATTACTGTCTTTTGTCTCATATGAAAATGAGCAGGGCCCGTAGGCACTATATTACCAATGGATGGTCAACATGTGATCATCTTAATTAATGATTTAAACCCATGATATATATATCATTAGTTTAAGTTAGGAATCTTTTGAAGAATCCTATTAAGAACGACATGTGTGATTTTAACGAATCACTTCTGCTAGGAGTGTTAACATGTTTTCAGATGTTAACAGGAATTTGAATCTTTTTAAACAGGCCTTACCATCTTGGCCAGGTCTTATAATGACATGCAGGCTAGGTTATACCTTTAAGATTCTTAGTTGCTATTTAAATAGGCAGATATATTTTTAAAAGGAATGATTTTGATTTATTTATTTCATATCTAATTTATTTATGCATATAATGGCAAAAATGAAATTTATAAACTTACATTCCATTAATTTATTAAAAGATTACACATCGCCCTAAACGGGACTTTTTAAGAGACAAATTACCCACGCAGGGGTTTAAACAAAGACTTACCCACGCAGGGGTCAAACTGAAATACTAGTCCACGTAGGGACTTTAAACAACCAACATACCCTCGTAGGGGTTAACAGAAAGATAGGCCCACGCAGAGGCTCAAAACAAACAAACAAACATACCCACGCAGGGGTCAAAACAGCAAGACATACCCACGCAGGGGTTCAACTGATACAAGGAAATTACAACAACAATGGAAGGATTCAGTGGTCCTTCTTGCTCTTCCCTTTTATTAAACTTGTCAATCCCTGGAAGAAACTTTGTCGCTCCCTGCGATCTCTGTGAAAATCTCGCTCCACTTGGTCCAATCTTTGAAGAATTTCTTCCCGCTCGGGTGGGGAAAACCGTGGCGGCTGCGATTGTTGCCGTATTATAGGTCTAGCAGGTATTTGGTACCCATGAGTTGGGTAACCTACTCCCCAAGGAGCTCCATATGGTCCTTCAGGATGAAGGGCGTTATAGTTGGCCGCTACCAAGTATAGGTCGGCTTCAGCGTAATTATAGTTGGTGTGAGCCGGCTGCTCAAACGGGTTGTACGCCATTGAACCAGTGTATGCAGGGATCGGGTTATCAAAACCCATCGGTGGTGGCTGCGGTGCAACTGGGTTTGAAGGCCCACCCATTTGCGGGTCTTCATGTAGCGGCAGATAATGACTGCCACTTGAGTGTCGAGGAGAGCTAAAATGGAAATCCCCTGCTTGCGCAGACATACGTGCGCCGGTTCTCCTACGCCTTGGCGGTTCTGGAGGTGCTTGATGAACTGGCGGCGGTGGAGGTGGTGGCGTGACAGCCACGAAACGTGAATCCCCAGAGGGATCCTGCTGCTGCTGGTGAGGCGACGAATGATGCGAGGGTGTAAAGTACCACTCGAACTGGTTAAACCGTGCCTGGTAACTGTCTGGACCACGGTAGGGTGATCCATGAAAAGACGAACCATCAGAGACCTCGATAGGATGGTTGGGTGTACCGCTTGCAGGTTCGACGGGATCCGTGTCCTCGTCCATGTCCTCTGCATGATCGCCGGAGAAATGATCCTCTGGCCCCAATGGGTTAAAACCCACTGGTTCTTGTATGTAGTTTGCCGGGTTAAACCGGCCCTGAAAGACGGGAGTGGGGTCTCCAAAGGAATGGTGCGATAGGGATCGATGTAGAGGTATGTAAGAAGGTTGTGGGTTATTGGGCTCGTTTTCCGACTGTGGCCCATACGAGTTATGACGGTAAGGAGGTGTTGAACTATACGAAACAGACCGTCTAGCGGGCTCCGCATGTATCCTCCAGTTTCCTTGTGGTTTTGCGCTCGCAGTATTAGAAGGAGTTCGCCGGTGCGAAGGCCCGGCTTCGTGATCATTGGGGGCGGTGATTGGCCCCTTGCCTCGTCCTCTTCGTTTGAAAAATCTTTGCAGCATATTTAGACCTGTCAATATAACATAAGATAACGACTAGAATATATAAAATAAAGGACAAAACAAAACAAAGTAGAATTTGTCCTAGACTCGAAAGTTTAGGAATGTGCAATTGTGTCATTGAGATTAAACACAAAAAGGCTAGTGTTTAATTCACTCAATGTTGGCTCTGATACCAACCTGTCACACCCCGATATTTCCACGTATCACCGGTGGGCCCGGTGGGGAGTATCGTGACGTGGTTGGCAACATAATAGTCAAACAACACAATATTTAAATGCACAGCGGAAGCAAATGAAAGATATATTTCAACCGAATAAAATTGTAATATCAAGTATCACAACAGTTGAAGTTTTATCCATAGACGGATCAAAAATAAATAGGAAACAATAGTTCAACAGACGATAGGCATCTTAAGCTTGCGAGACTCTTTAGTGATGCTAGGAGTAGCCAGCCTAGTTCGCGTAGTACCTGCACTTAACCTTTTGGGAAAATACGTCAGTTTACACTGGTAAATACAATTAACTGACTCATTTTAAAAATGGTTTAAATTGATTTGGATGCATGTGGCAAAAACATTTTATAACTTGGGATAATTATTTAAATATATAAACTTGTAAAAGGATGACATGTTCCTTATGCGTTCAGTAGCCCGGTTCGTGCCGGGTTAAAGATCAATAGACACACCACATTATTTATTTATGCACTGACGAGTGTACGCCTACACTCCGCGCTTAGGTCGTGGCCATTTCGTAAAATGATGCCAAGGATATCCGGGACATGGTCATTAACCCCCCAAAGGCGTTAAGCAAACAAAACTTATTTTAAACGGGTCATCTCGATAATACTTAACCACCAATCAATTAAGGTCGAATGCCCGACCAAGCGGTATTTTATATACCGTACCGAAGCCCGTATAAGGGAAAATAAGTTAAAAGTATTTACCTTTGCAAGTATAATTCACAATTAGCAAATGCTGGTAGCTTTTACCGGGTCTCCTATTCTGGAACAAAGGTTTATAACAACCTATTAGAATCCTAACGGCCTTTAGTTAAGCTTAAGCTTAGACAGGTTAGTTTTAAAGATAGATACGGTTCAAACGCACGATTAAGCGAAGACCGGAATAGAATGTGATTTAGACCCGATAAGTTTGAAGACTTGTTTAATATGGGTAATCTAAACACATTCTGGATTTTGAGATAAAACCGATAAGGTTTGACCCTTTCGGCTAATTTATGCAAACTAGTTAAATAAACCGAACCGAACGCGCAAGAGGCGTAACGGGTGACCATGAGAGTCATTTACAGGTTTCCTAAGTTAATATGCCTCAAATATGTAGTGACATCAGTAAGATATCGTTTATTATGCCCGAAACGAATTTAAACTCAAACTACGCCCCGTAGGGGGTATTTTGGTCATTTACAAGGTTATAAAAGAGTTTAAGTATTTACCTGAGTTACAGGTCTGATGTAATCAGCAAAAATACTCAATTTACTAAGTTATATCAGTAGGGTATTGCATATATGTGAAATTCATCAATTATAACCAAACTATGCACCGTAAGGGCATTTTGGTAATTTCACATAAGCCGAAAAGCTCAAAACTGAAGTCTGAGTTAAACAACTTTTGCTTACTATTAAAATATTATAATTTACCTAAAATATCAGTAGGTATCAACCCTTGTATGTTTAAAATAGTTTTAGTACATACTATGCGTTAAAAACGCTTAAAAAGGCGATTAGAAGCCGTTTCCGGGTTCTATATAGAAAGCTGATATTTTTTATTATTCCAGAAGGTTTAAAATAATGTATTTATCATATAAAATCAGTAGCAAAAGGTTTGGGGTCAAAAAAGATATGTAAAACTCATTTTATCGCCCAAAAGGGCAAAACCGACAATTACCGAATTAAGCTTATGACTCTAAGTTATGCTCAGTCTAAAATTAATTAAAAATCTTCAAAAATCCCAAAATAATATATTACATCAGTGGGTAAAGAGTTTGATATCAAAAAGTGGGTTTAAATAGGCTATATGCTAATTATGTCGTTTAATCGCTAAAGAAGCTTTCTAATTACGCTAATGAGCATAACTCTCAATCTACACCTCAAACTGATGTCAAATTTTGGGTGTAAGTTTATAATACAGTAACTAAGGTTCCTACTCTTTTACATTTTTAAAAATCACGTTTTATGGTGAAAAGGGCATAATGGTCAACATATGAGCAATTAACGGAATCATGCATATTAATTGGATAACTAATGAACCAATTGTATAATCACAGAGGGTTATACTAGCATGTAACCTGGTCCTAAAGAAGCTCTAAGGCATTTCCAAATCATACTAAAACGGGTCAGAACTGAAGTCAAAGCAAAAGTCAAAGTTTTGCAACTATCGGTTTCGAACCGGGTCTAAACATAAAATTGTCGGGTTGAACATGTTTAGACATGTTCTTATATTAATTACCAAGTTATATTAATGATCAAACAGGTTGTATGGGTTCTACATTGCTAATTATGCATAAATTGAAAATTAAGCATTCTGTTGACTTTTTAATGACAAGTTTGACCCGACATTTGAACTAGTTAAAGTGGGAATCAGAGGGTGCCCTTTTAAGGGTTTAATGCCCACATAATTACCAACTTATAACTACTTTCAATTCGAAAAATCACTGGACCATTAGTGATTAATCGCTAAGTCAACCGTTAATTACGACGGTTTGACTTTTAAGCTAAAACTAAGAAAAAACTTAACTAAAAAAGGTTAAGCATACTTACTGAAGTCCTATGCACGATTAGTGATCACTTGAGTCTGCTTTGGAGCTCTAGAATTGATCAGAAATGAAGATGGAAGGTGTGGTTACAAAGTTGCAACACAAGGCACTTTTATAGTGCTTTAATCACCTTAGATCATTGACAAATCATGCTAGCAATGGCCATGGATCATCAACAGATGTCCCTAAGTGCCTACGACTGTTTAGGGGTCGCCCATGTAGTGAAAATATCTAATTAAAGTCGGTTATTGCGTGAAAACAGGCTGCTGTCCAACTTTTCTGCATCTGGGGGTCTGACGCGGCCCGCGTAAGACATGTTATCGTCTTACGCGGCCCGCCTGAGCCTCGTATTCAGATTTTACATTTTCTAGTTGTTGCATATTTGTCTCTTGGCCTTTCGAAGGGTCAACCAAACTTATTTCTTGCATTTTGAACCCTCCAAATTTACCTATGAGGGCTTTAAGACTTATACCCCTTTTGTTAAGTCCTTGGTCACTTCATGTTTACCCGAAAAGTCATAATTTTCAACGCTGACGCTTTAACCCCTTATATACGAATTTGATCGTAACTTTCTCATACGATAACAAAACCTTATGAAATTTTTATCATGTATTCTAGTGAGCATAATTAATCGTTACAAATCTTCGGGTTTGCTAAAAGGTCACTCAAAGGTATACTTTAAACATGTTGACACATTTAACCCCTGTAGTTTGTAATCTCTCACTTTCTTTCATTTTTAGCTTCGTATGATCCATGATTTATTCGTTTAAGGTTATGAGCATCATGTAGGGTTACTATAAAGTATATTTATCCCTTGTTGACATTTTGAACCCTCAAATTCACATACTTTCCATGTTTGTCAACTTTAGTCCTTCTAGAACATTCTTTCACACGTTCAAACCTATGACACGTGTCGATACATTATAGGACGTGAATTTTCGAGGTGTTACATAAGTGAAGTTAGAAAACTCCTAATGGATGACTAACTTTTCTTTAGAGGATTTTCATAGACATTTGTCAATTGGGCGTTAAAGAACAATTTTAGGTGGTTAAAGTGTGTTTATCATTTTAACTTTCCAAAGAGTTTTCATGTTAGGATTCCTGAAAGGTATACTAATTGTCTTGAAAAAATGGAAAATTGACCAAGTGGCAAAACCGACTTAGTTCACATACTTTGGTTGTGCATAAAGCAAGACTATTTATTTATTTTCATATTTGGAGTCTATTATGTTTATGAAAGTTTATGTTTAAGTCTTATTTTTAATTTAAACAAATTGCCCACTTATCTTTCTACCGGTAATTTAATGACAAAGGTTTAGTATTATTCCTCCGCCCACATCCTTGGATCGACACTTGGTTCTTACCGATAATTTACTACATATATGACAAGGTACACTTGCCCTTTCGTGTGTGTTTTAATGTTGTAGTATAAATCATTTTTATAAATTTAAAACTGAATCGTGTGTAAAAATTCATTGTAAAAACATGTATATACACGAACACGTCATCTACTAATAAAGAATAAACATCATCACTAAGATCTTCTAAAATTTGTTTATGTAGTACCTCTTGAGCATAACAATGTTTAATGTCCGCTTGAATTTTAGGACTTGTCATTTGGTTATTTGCGGGTGCATTCTCTAAGATAACCTTACAAAGCTCTTCATTCATTTCACCCATTAGTTCGAAAAGCTCTAGGAAATTTCCCCTATTTAATGAATCTTTTGATTCATCATGACCACGAAACGCCAATCCACCATTTTTCCAACCATACAAGAAACACTTAATCTAAGTCGATATTCACATTTCTCGTTAGGGGTCTTTTTGTCCCATTGTGTGTGTACCGCTTGATTTTCATTAAGTAAATCTACACACATTTGGAAACATTTGTTGTGGATGCTATTAACTATGCCAATATGTTTTTTAAGTATCTCATGTAATTTTTTCCAATTGTTATGCCCCTTGGACACAAATGTGTCTCTATGATCTCCAAATTGAGCCCTAAACAAGTAGCAACATAAGCAAAACAAACGATCCGATTTTGAACTACACTCTAACCATCTCTTATACTCCATTTTGGCATACCATTATTCCTTAAATTTTCTTAACTAATTACCTTGAAACGTTGATTGTGGGAACTCAATACCTCTCCTCTTGGTTGACATGGCCCTCTTAGTATGTATGCCCTTCTAATCTCATCTCATTGATTCACCTTATATGATTCACCTTATATTCACATCAACAAATTTGGAAGATGATTCAACCCATTTCCTCTTGAGAAATCGCGCCATAACTTCCCTACTCATCGTTCCTATAAAAAAAAATTGCTCGATAAGTTCATCACTCCATAATTTTAAATTTTATTTTTCAACTATTCAAGCCCTTGTAATTATTAATTACTTGTGTCTTGTAAGTTGTAACAACCTAAAAATCATCTTAACAACCATAAAAAAACATAAAAAGACATAAAATTTCAAACCTATTTGACATCTTTATAACTCTTTTTCTCCTAAAATAACAACTAAAATCATCAAAATAACAAACCAAAACGAGCGTACCATTAAAGGCTTTGGATTCCGGCAGGTTTTTGTGGCCGTCAATGGGGGATCGTAGTGGCTTGGTGGATGCTGTTCGCCGCTGTTGTTGGGTGGGAAGGCAGTTGAGAGAGAGAGAGAGAGAGAGTGTGAGTGGGAGAAAGAATGGGAAGGGACAGTTTGGGTTAGGTTATTTTATTATACTTTGAATTTAATTGGGTTGGGTGAAGTGGACTTTGGAGAGCGGGCTGAGTTGTTTAATGAAATTTAGTGGGTTACTAAGTTATAAATTAGTTATATTTAAAAAAAAAAATACGTGTTTATAGTTTTTTTTATAAATTAACAATATGAATTTATTTTCTAAGGTGGTGGATGAAAATTTCCAAAGGGTGTAGATGAAAAATTTCAAGGGGTGCGATCAAGATTTTACACGAAAAATAACACCAATTTTTTTTCAAGGGGTGTGTGTGCCCGCCCACCCAAGCAGAAGGATGGGCCCGCCCTTGTGTAGTCATGTCTTGTATACTCTTGTTTTGGTCATTTTCTCTCAGATTAAAAAAATGCGGTTAGGGATAGGGATGAAATGTGAATGCTCTAATATGCGACTGTAGTTGTATGCTTATTCCGGTTATGTGCATTGCTAATAGTCACATGCGCATGAAGTGGTGATGGTGTTAATTATACATATAGTAAAAGGTGTGGTTTCAATGGCGGAGCTACATAGAGAAAATTGATTTCGCGACACCAATCTAATTGACTTCACGACACCAATCTATTTCGTGTGTTTTATAAAACAAGTAATAGAAAAATCTTAAATAACACTAGTGTTTTGTTTTTTTATTATTGACACCACTCGTTTTATATTAAATAAATAATTGACTCCATTGGTATGAAAAGGCTATATATATCTTGTTACGAAAGAAAAAAATTACATAAACGTTTTACCTTAATTTTTTCTATAGTTTATTAGTTAAGCTATTCCATCTAATATATAATTCACTTTAAACCATTAAAAGGGCATGTCTCATTTTTCAATTGTATTCTATTCCCCAATAACCAATTATAGGCCTAATAAACTAATTTGGATTGTTTAACCTGAATAAATAAATAAAACCGCTAGCGAGGATCGTCTTTCATATTTTGACAGTTATTATAAATTTCAGTAAAAAAAAAATTGACACCAAAGAACAATCTAATCTAATCTAAATTCTAATAAAGAACTTCAATTAATGTCGTATGGCAATACCTCCTACAATCCAATTTTTATATTAAGTTTTATATTTTTGTTTTGTTTTTATGTTCAAAATTTATAAGATTACGTTTATCTATAGAATCATAATTTAAAATTTCGATTAGCTTATAGGGGTGGAGATACAATATGAAGTTTATTTGGCTAGTAAAGCTAGGAAGTGATATTGACCATCCATTTAATTAATCAAAGGCTAAGATTAAATGAATGAAATTGAAGCAAAAAAAAAAAAGCTCGTGGGTTTATTAGGGGCATTCTAGTCAATCCAGCACAATAGTTTCTCTCTCCTCCAATTCTCCCCCATTTTTTAAACGTTAAAAACTTTTTCATAAGACATTATTTTTTTATAAAAATTGCAACAAAAAAACGAACGTTTTTTTATCTTTAAAACGAGTATACTATTGCTATATTTTTGAAATTTTTTTTGAAAACTCAGTTGCGTAAAACGTAATGGAGAAAACCCAGTTGCGTAAAACGCAATGGAGAAAACCCAGTTGCGTAAAACGCAATGAAAAAAAAACGTAAAAAAATGACTTTTTCTAAAGCGCAACGCACCAAAAACACAAAGAAATGTCTTATTTCTAAAACGCAATGACCTGAATGTGTACTTTATAAAACGCAATGGACGGAATGTGTTTTACCTAAAACGCAATGCACCCAAAACACTTAAAAATGTCTTATTTCTAAAATGCAATGGCCAGAAAACACTTAAAATGTCTTATTTCTAAAACGCAATGGCCAGAAAACACTTAAAAATGTCTTATTTCTAAAACGCAATGGCCTAAAAACACAAAAGAAATTGTTCTCTCTAAAACACAATGAACTAAATACACATAAAAATGTGTTTACCAAAAACGAAATGAGTAAAAACACTTCAAAAATGTTTTATTTCTAAAACGCAATGACCAGAAACTGTTGTTCAAAGAACCAGAAACTGTCTAAAACGCAATGACCAGAAACTGTTGTTCACAGAACCAGAAACTGTTGTTCACAGAGCCAGAATCTAACTAAAACGCAATGACCAGAACCTGTTGTTTACAGAACCAGAAACACTGTCTACGAATGCAGTTTTCCAGAGGCAATTTACAGAAATTTAATTTTTCTGATGCATTTTTATTACAGCAATTTAATCGGAAAAACGCCAGCCAACCCCAGCCAGGGGCTCTGCCCCTTGAACCCCGTCAGAAACTGTCTAAAACGCAATGACCAGCTCAACCCCAGCCAGGGGCTCTGCCCCTTGGACCCCGCCAGGGGCTACCGCCCCTGGGACCCCGCTACCAGGGGCGCTGCCCCCGGACCCCCGCCAAGATCGTAAAACGCAATGACTAAATCAAAAACCCAAATCGTAAAAATAAAATTAAAGAATTTCTTACATGAATCAAAGTGATTTCTTTAACAATTAATGAAGTTTGAATGATTGAAACACTTATCAGCGCTCGAATCGAACGAATCGAGTGATTATCTCCAAAATCACCGGAAAAACGAGATTTTTTATGAAATTAAACTGGGTTTTCTTCAAAAAAGCTGAAGAACACGTTGATCGGGTGTTTGAATCATTGATTTGTGATTAAAATCGCACTATAATGTAGTGATTATTGAGATAGAAAGTGAAGAAATGGTTGAAGATGGTGGGTTTCGAAGTTACTGGGTTTTGAAAAGGAAGTAGAAAGGGTTGGATTGACTAAAATACCATTTTTCTTTATTTTAAATGTTGCCACATGTCCTAATCCTATTGCTTCCTACACTTCCTAGCCAAAATAAACTTCCTATTTGATCTTTTCCCTATCTTATAGTTTCATAATTTAAAATTTTCGATTAGCTTAAGAATGCCATCTAAGTTATCTTTTTTTTCTTTCTTTTTTAGGATATATTTTTTATTTACACCCGCTTATATTTAATAAATTTATCATACGGTTCATCAACTTTATTAATAATATATTTAGCATCTTAACTTAAATGATGTTTCCTTTTTGTCATTATTATTTTTTTTTTTTTGGTTTTAACTCAGAGTATTATTTTTCTAAATTCCATATGTACAGTACTATAGTGTCGACGCTATAACAAAGTAAACCAATAAATTTTCCTTAACTTTCGAATATATCGCCCTGACGTGGTCTTTTTATCGTCTCATAAAATGTCCCATTAGTGGTTTGCTTATTTTTATATACAGTGTTTTTTTTTTCTATTTATGTACCTTCACTTTCAGTATTGACACTTCCACCCCATCGACATTATAAAACTTTGTAAAATATCATTTTAAACCTCTCGAGTTTTACTTGCTTAGTTTTATGTTCAATTTCGGTTGGTGCACGTTTTGACATAAATTTTGTACGGAAACGAGTAGGCATAACCATAACCGAACTCTTGTTATGGTTAATCGGTTATGAAGTCGGTTATGGTTTGATTTCGGTTATTAACCATAAACTTAAACTAAAACTAACTTTTTGGGTAAAGTTAAAAGTTATATACCAATAGACCTGTAAAATAACAATGAAACTCACCATATTGAATTTACTTTGGGCTTTTTATAAGACAACCAAAACTACTCTTTTTAGTTAAATGATTTGGGGTCCATTGGGCGGACCTACCTTAGGGGAAGGGGTAGCCTTCACTACTGCTTGGCGCTCTGGCGGTAGTGTAAATTTTGGAAAAATTTAACGTTTTCTTGACGTTTTTTCGATTTCGTTACCGTTTTTTCAAAAAACGTTACCGCTATGAAGATTTTCTAGATCCGTCACTGCATTTTAATAAAGTAATTATGTAGTAAGTGTTATACAGAAGATTCGTATGATCGTAACACCTCGATTGTTTATCAAATAAAAGGAATCTAGATCAATATCATGTTGTTACTAACATACTTCTATGTTAGTAAACAAACTCTACATATTATTGTAAAAAAAAAAATCTTTTATATAGAATTATAGACTTAATATTACAAGTTCGATTCGGTTTTGGTTATATCGGTTAACCAAAGCTTCATAACCATAACCGACTAGTCGGTTAACCAAAGTTTCATAACCATAATATATATCAACGTTATGTTGGTTATCGGTTATGAAAATTAATTTGGTTACCCCTAATTATAATCATATTCGTGTGGGTGAGGATCGCCTTTCATGATACAAAGGAATATACGCTCATGATGATATTTTCATATTCGACCCCTTATAAATGATCAAACTTTCACATTAAACCTTTGAAAGTTGAACCGCCCATGCCTTTTTTAATCGAGGTTTCATTGTCAAGCAAACTATTTTTAGATCGTTGACATGGACATGGGTATCTGTACAGTGTAATTTCCCCTCCATAAAATCAGTATAAAACATTTGAAGCTTATACTTTGAATCACTCATCCTCCATCAAAACAATGATTCAGTCCACCACACAAATTGTTATTCCAGTTGCTGACCCGCAACCTGCCACTATCAAACTCGGTACAATATTTACGGCCACCTATTTGGTCTTGTTCCAATGCATAGGCCATGTATTTACTGTAGCATCAACCGCATTACAAGGTGGTTTAGTTGCTCCTCTCCGCCACCTCTGGGCTCACTATTACCGACGAGTAGTATTTGGGGGACAAGGTGTGGCCATGCCCCGTTCTGCTCTAAGTTTTATAATCATTGCTCTCCTTGCTTTAGCGGAAATCAAGTCGCAGTTCCAAACCCACCCTCAGGCCATCATGTTCTCGGTTAATAGTCTCCTCATGTACGGCTTGGCTTGCGCAGTTGAACTTGTAGTTTCAGCTGCAGGTCTTGATCCCACTTCTGTTTATGCCATTATTGCTCACTTGGGAAAAGTAGGTTCATTGTGCATTTTGGTGGCATCTTTGGCATCTTTGTTCTATTTGTGATATTTATGTTGCAGCAACATAGCCTGTTCTTTATAAAATAGTATATACAAATCATGTAAAGTGATTGATATAATAAATGCATGAGTTTTACATGTAGGTTACAAAATATATTAATATATACTAGAAATGCTTTGGAGATGTTAAAGTTTTCTATATTCCTATAAGTGTTTTATTCTCCGGCTTCAGGGTTTTATGATTTTTTCATGAAACTGGAGTGTATGTGTTGTTCCTTGATGATGGCTGAGATTTTGTTTGTTATTCAAAGAAAAGTATATTCAAATTGCATGATATACCATATACGTATTGATTGCGAACAATGAGCTCCTTATACGGTTTGATTTTTTATTTTGTATAGGGCTTTATTGCTTCGCTTATGGTTATCAAATTATGCTTTATTCTTGGTTTGACACTAGGGCAATAGGAATTACGACAGGTGGACTTTGTAACATCTCTCCATTCACATTGATTGTGATTGTAAACCATGACCTCCTTATATAGTCTTGATATTGTAGCCACCAATTACTTCCTACCATGGTATCAGTTGTTTGGGCCTATCTACCTTTTTAGGGCATATAAGGTTATGTTTGATTTTTATGGATTGCCTTAAGGCTTGAGTTGTTGGCAATTGGAGTGATGATTCTGGCTTGTTATACCAAGGACATTAGGAGTATGAGGGATACAATTGTTCTTATTAACTACTCCATAACGGCAGCCTAAGCCTTCCCTACAAACCTGAAAGTAGAAACATCCACATAATGGCTCTGTTTTGTGTTTGACTAGGATCACATATTTGGGTTTTCAAGATCTTGAATTGAATAATTACCAAATTGAACACTGATATTTCTTGAATGAACATATATACAACTCAAGTTAATATTTGTTCCCTCTTTTTCCATATGCTCTTATGACACAAAATGTGTGTAAGCTCCTTCATTACATGTTGTCCCTTCTATTATTTTTCTAACCTCTTCTTTATTCTATTTTATTTCAAAAGCTCAACCACTGCCAAGGCCATAAATAACTACACAGTCCACACGGTTGAGTCCATTCTTGTGCAGAATCTTTGATTGATCACTGATCACCATTGAAGATGGTGCACATATGGTGTTTGTATGATTTTTAGAGGGTGCATACATGCATGCTTATGAGCAATGCATTGATTTGACATCTTTGGTGCTTATAATGATGTTAACCAGATGAATTAGTTGTATTTTCTCTTTGATTGTGTTTTTATATAACACCCGGAAATTTCCGTACAATTATGCGAGGACACGTGTCCAATCATCCAACTAATCCCGACTATGTGGAAGGAGGAAGAACCCACACTGTACGTTCATTGAAACGTGTCCCGTATCTCCGATTGATCCCTAATCTGGGTTGGAGAGAGACTATTATTATACGTTGACTAAAACGTGTCTAGAATTCTCTGACTAATCCCAACTATGTGGAAGGAGATGGACTAAAAATGCCAAATGGTAAAAGAATCAAAGTCTAAGGACTAGAATTATAAAAATCTCAAACTTTGTTCCTGGAGGTCCTGTACTGACCGTGTAGGCTTAGCCAATATAGTCTACAAGGGAGTTTAAGTATTTTTGAGCGCCTGAGGTCCTTACGGACCGTAAGGCATCACTCTTATGGTCCATATGAATGTGCTAGTGACAGCAAAATGGCAGCTGGCCTGCCTTGGCTGCCAAGTTGCCACCTTGCTTCGAATTATGCCACCAATTCACCTCCTTGTGACACCTTGAGGACACTAATCAGTCTCTAATCAGCTAGGGTTACACTTGGCATGATCTTAGAGCATTTTGATTAGTATAAATAGCATACCTTAGTGCTCCTTCAAGCTTACGCCTTCATTCTTACTCCAAAACACTCTTGGAGCTTTCCTCTGAACAAGAGGACTCCCATTCTTGGTCATCTTCTGCTCTAACACTTCCATGTAAGTGTTTCTGCTAGTTCTTTTATGTTTATCTTAGTTATTTTAAGTTTAAAGTCAAACAGTTGACATTCTGTTTGACTTTAGCCTCTGACCAAATTGGCCAAGTCAAAGTTCAATCCGAACTTTCCTACGTGATCATAATAATGATGGTATAATTTCTCTGAGATCATACACTCGGATCATGTCACACCCCGATATTTCCACGTATTACTGGTGGGCCCGGTGGGGAGTATCGTGACGTAGTTGATATCATCATAGTCAAACAACACAATTTTAAATGCACAGCGGAAGCAAAAGATAGATTTATTTCAACCGAATAAATTGTAATATTAAGTATCACAAAATAGTTGAAACAGATCCACAGGCGGATCAAATTAAAAGGAAACATAGTTCATCAGACTTAAAAGCATCCAAGCTTGCGAGACTCTTAATGATGCTAAGGAGAGGCCAGCCTATTACGCTTAGTACCTGCACTTAACCTTTTTGGGAAAAATACGTCAGTTTACACTGGTAAATACAATTCACTGACTCATTTTAAAAAGGTTTAGAAAATTGATTTAAATGCACATGGCACAAAACATTTTATAACTTGTGATAATTATTTATATATAAACTTGTAAAAGAATTACATGTTCGTAATACGTTCAGTAGCCCGGATTGACGCCGGGTTAAAGATTAATAGACGCACCACATGATATAGTCCCGCGGCGGGTTATTCCCGAAACCGGCGGTTATACCTTATTATTTATTTATGCACTGTCGGGTGTACGCATACACCCCATGCTTAGGTCGTGGCCATTTCCTAAAATGATGCCAAGGATATCAGGGACATGGTCATTAACCCCCCCCCCCCCCCCCAAAGGCTTTAAGTAAACAAAACAATTTAAACGGGACATTTCAATAAATTAATCTTCATACAATTAAAAATTCAATGCCTGACCAAGCGGTATTTTATATACCGTACCCCAAGCCAGTATAGGGAAAATAAGTTAAAAGTATTTACCTGAGCAAATTTATACAATTTATCCCAGCCGTATACCACCAAGCAAGTACATATAGCTTTTACTGGGCTCCTAAATCTGGAACGAAGGTTTTTAATAACCTATTAGATTCCTAACGGGTCTTAATTAAGCCTATGCTTAGACCGGTTAGTTTTAAAGGAGGATACGGTTCAAAACGCATGGTTAAGCGAGAACCGGATTAGAATGTGGTTTAGACCCGACAAGCTTGTATACTTGTGTAATAAGGGTAAACTAAACACATTCTGGATTTTGAGATAAAAATGATAAGGTTTGACCCGTTTCGGCTAATTTATGCAAACTAGTTACACAAGCCGATCTGAACGCGAAAAGTGCGTAACGGGTAACCAAAATAGTCATGAACTGGTTTCCTAAGTTAATATGCCTTAAATATGTTGTGATATCAGTAGGGTACCTTCCATTATGCCGAAAACGAATTTAAAACCAATTTATGCCCCGTATGGGTATTTTGGTCATTTTAAAGGTTATAATAGAGATTAAATATTATTCTGACTTCCAGGTCTGATATAATCAGTAAAAATACTTAATTTAATAAGTTATAACAGTAGGGTATAGCATATATGTGAAATTTACGATTTATAACCAACTATGCACCGTAAGGGCATTTTAGTAATTTCACATAAGCTTAAAAGGTCAAAATTAGAGAGTCTGATTTTAAAACTTTTTTCTTTACTATTAAAATATATAAATTTACTTAAAACATCATTAGGTATTAAGTTTGATATGCCAAAAATAGTTTTAACTTATACTATGCGTTAAAAACGCGTAAAAAGGCGATTTTAAGCGATTTCTCGGTTTTATAAGAAAAGCTGATATTTTTATCATTCCAGAAAGCTTAAAATGTTTTATTTATCATATAAATCAGTAGCAAAAAGTTTGGTATAAAAATGTTATGTAAAACTCATTTTATGGCCAAAAGGGCAAAACCGGCAATTACCGAATCAAGCCTAGAACCCTATGTTATGCTCAGCCTAAAAATAAATAAAAATCTTCAAAATTCCCAAAATATTATTTTATATCAGTAGGTAAAAAGTTTGGTATCAAAAATTGGGGTTAGATAGGCTTTATGCTAATTACGCCGTTTAATTAATAAAAAGCTTTTCATTTACGCTAATGAGCATAACTCTTAATCTAGACCTCAAACTGATGTCAAATTTTAGGGACAAGTTTATAAATCAGTAATGAAGGTTTCTATCCTCTCATATTTTCAAAAATTTCGTTTTAAGGTTAAAAGGGCATAATGGTCAACATTTAAGCATATAACAGAAACATGTAATGAATAGGATAACTAAGGAACCAAGTTGTATAACCTCAGAGGGTTACACTAACCTATAACCTGGTCCTAAAGGAATCCTAAGGCATATCTAAACTAAGCTAAATCGGGTCAGAACTGAAAGTCAAAGAAAAAGTCAACTTTTGCGACTTTTGGTTCCGAACCGAGCCTATACTTAGAATTGTCGGGTTGAATCATGTTCAACTAATATTTACCAAGTTGTTAAAGTGGGAAAACTGATTTTTATGACTTTTATATTAATAGTTATGAATTTTATTTAAAACTAACCCATTTGAGTTTTATTTGACCCGACAATTTAACTAAGTAAACGTGGTAATTAGGAGGTGTCCTTTTGAGGGTTTAATACCTACCTAATTACGATCACGTAGCCATGTTCATTGTGAACAATGGCTCAACCGTTTGAAAGTCAAAGCGTTTATCGCAAACGCTTGACTTTTCGGTTTTTAATCGCTAAACAATTAATCTAAGCACGAAAGGACACTTACAAAGGGTCCAAGCAAGGATGTAATTGATCTTGGATGTTCAGTTATGAAGCACAAGGGCTCCAACTTAGAACCATTCAGATCAAGGTGTGAAATGAGAGCAAGATCAAGGGGTATATATAGGATTTAGAGGACCGTTAGGATCTTTCCTCGATAAACGTGATTAAATCTGGACCATACACCTATTACCCACTGTTTTTCAATACTATGGGTGCCCAAGGATTGAAGAAATACCATTAGCAAGTGCTGGATCAAGCTGGAACAGGCTATAAATGGCTGTAAACTGATTTTTGCAACTCTGATGGACTCACATGGCCCGCGTAAGAGTCAAGGGAGGCTTATGCGGCCCGCCTGGGATGTCTGATCAGCACAGAAGTTTCAAAAATGGCAGTTTTGGTCCCTGTTTGCATATAAGGCCCTTTTTGACACATCTAAGGCCCGTTAAACTCATTTCAAGGCCCTATAATGATGCCCAAACATAGGGAACAAGAAACATGCTCAAAAACATGTCGGATGTCGGTTCGTTTGGTAGTACGGTCACGTTGTTCGTCTAATTACGACGAAACACGAACGGACGCGAAAAACGATCCAAATTACGGCACGAATGGAATTTTATCATGCCGAACACTAAAATAAAATATTTTAATGCTTACATAAATTTTTTGGTGTCTGGATATATTCAGAATGCAAGATATGCGCGAAAATGCAAACTTGTGCACTTTTTGACACTTTTAGTCCCTGCATAACTTAAAAGTTTATTTTTGCGCACCAAACACCTCTAAGCCTATATCTAAGCTATATAAAGAATAATTAGGGCATGTTTAACTTATGGTCATATTCCGTAAGATCCGTTACCATACGAATCGACGTACTTTTGCAGTTTGACGCAAATAGTCCTTTAATCGCACAAAGTAGCGCGAAATGTCGTTTAATGATATCCAAGCCTTCCATTTCCCATATTGATCATTCCCAAGCATATACTTAAATATTACTACGCTCCCGTTCGCTTAAATGGTCACCGAAAGGCGTAGATTCAAAAGTTGACGCTTTAGGTTCCTCTATTGTGCAAACTTGCGCATCTCATCATTTAATAGCATCTATGCCTCATCTAATCCATATTAGGCATTCTTGAAAGTATTATTAAACATCACGATGCTTCGGGTTTGCTAAAAGGTCATTCAGAGGTATAACTAAACATATTGACACTTTTAGCCCCTCTAACTTGCAAAGTTGCGCGTAACTTTACTTATAGGCATAAAAACCTTAGACGGCCAATCTTTGGCATTCCCGAGAGTATAATAAAATATCATGAAGCTCCAGTTTGTTAAAAGGTCACTCAAAGGTAAGAATTAACATGTTGACGCTTTTAACCCTTCGTTGCGCAAACTTTCAATTAATTACGCAAACGGCTACACTCGATCAATAAGTGGCTCATTTGTGAATATAAACATTGTAAGAGGTTATTTAGAAACTTATTTTAGGTATGCTAACACTTCCAGTCCTTTCATAATCAAAGTTTTTGGTTTTTTGAAAAATTAGTCCCTTAAATTCAACATTTGACTTCATTAGGGTTTATTACACGTGTCAATACATCATTGGACGCGATTTTACGAGGTGTTACATCCTCACCCTCTTAAAAGAAATGTTGACCTTGAGATTTGCTAAAATGATGGAAGTACTTTTTGTCGCATAACGGACTTAACTTCTATAGCATATCTGAAGCCTCTCCAAGCTCCCAAAGTGACCCTTATATTTAGTACATGTATCCTCTTGTAGTTTCTTAACCTGTCGATCCTCAATCGATACAGGTTTCTCATCATATCATAAATATGCATATCATTATATGATAATGCTTCTCAACTTACTGGCGAAACACATCCTTAAATCATTAGTGTGTAATGCATTGCGAGCTCCGCCAAGCTCCTTAAGTAGGTTTTATCTTATATGCTATTTGATCTTGATACATTCGATTCCCTCGAATGATTCTGTATATTCAGAGCTTAACTAGCCTGATAATTAACAATTTGGCACACCTTTCCAGGGTGATATCTTTTGTTGAATCTTATTCCTCAACAAGAACTTAGGAGAGTTACCACTTTAATTAATCCTTGATTTTCTGCCTAATACGAGCAACTTACAGATGATTATGGATTTGTATGATCTTATTCGTTGTTTCCAAGGCAACTTTCAGATCCTGGTAATTGGACTTCCCAAGTCCCGTTCATCAAACGGACGTTTTGGTATTTTATCTATACAAGGTCTCCAAAGGAGCAACCTTGATACTTATATAACAACTATTATAGAAAAGCTTATTTTAAGGTGAGATGGTTATTTCAATCCACTGCTTAAAACTAATCTTAAGGAATAGCTAATCCTTTCCGTTAGTCGAACAAATCGACGATCCTGGGCAGCTGATGGCAAATTCTTAATTGTTGCCTAATTAGGGTTGCGGTAATCAATGCATAAGCAAAACGAACCGTCTTTCTTAATTAACTATACCGAATTCTCAGAATATTGAGTTAGGCTATATGAATCCTTTATTTTAAAACTTACTTAATCAGGGTTTCGATTCTTCCAATGATGGTACTAGCCGTCTTGGAGATTTCATAATAATACAGCCCTAAATGGGATGTAAATCTTAATTCTACTTGCCTTTCAGGAGGTAAACAGGGTAATCTTAGGAGAAGGAAATCAAGATACAAGGAGGTTACAGAGATTTTCCATATCTCAGGCTCCAATTCATCCATCATTGCTTGTGTCAAATAAGTGACACCTTTATGTTACAAGTCCACGAATTCCTTAATCGGGAACATTTACTTGGACAATTCCATTCTGGATATCCTCTTTGAATACCATTAGTTGACTTTAGTACCATATGACCATCGGGATATCTTTGTGGTCCCATGCATTAAACCTCCATATTGATCAGGCATGGAAGCAATCTATGGAACATATTAAGATACACAAATCCTCATATGGCGCTTTTTATCATACCGTCTGGTTTTCGTAATCGATAGAGATCAAAGAGATATCAACTATATATGCAGACGCACTTCCTCTAGAGAGGATACCTCAAAAATTCTACGACTGAAGGCTTCTGACAGGAACAGAAGAAATGGTTCCTATGATTTTCCTGTAAGTTTTACGTTACACTTATTATCTGGGGTTCTTACGGAAAATTTTCTAAAAGTTTGCTAAGCTTATGGTCTTATGAGAGATTCAGCAGCACCTGAAACCAAACGTAACTCCTAGCAATAAAATCACAATAAGGGATTTATCTGGTGTCATCATTAATGTGAGATGCCTCTAATCATTTATCAGGAGGGTTAAACGCCTCCGTTCTTATTCCTATTCAACTTAACTATAAAATCTTTGACAAATTCTAGGGCAGTCTTAGCTTAACTATAAAATCTTTGACAAATTCTAGGGCAGTCTTAGCTTTGACTGGTTATTTCTTAATCTATAAAACGTGAATAGCTGAGGTAGATCCATTATGGATTTATAATAAGCAGACTTGAAATCTTATTGTAACCTCTTAATACCGATGCTAACCATCATTAATTTTTTGCATTAAGCTTAGATTTTGGGTAGACTGAATAGCGTACTATCTCAGTCAATAAATTAAAATTTGTCACATACTGTTGACAGTCTAATACTTTTATGGTGAGAGTCAGAAAATTCTTATTCCATCTTTTTCCATTTCGTGAAGCGGATAATATGTTTTTCTAATAAGGTTCCTAAAATTTGGACCATCCCATATTGTATAAGAGGATCTTTCTTGTGGACTTCATTAATGTCCTCACTAATTAAGGGTATTGCCATCGAATGACTGAGATGTATACCTCACCGTGTCCTTTCCAGCATAATCGCTGATACACCTAATCGTTTCTACTTCATTCAACCATTTCCTGCAATCGATGGCCGCTTTTTACTATTGAAGTCTCTTGACTTCCAAGAGACGAAATACTCTTAAGTATGTCCTAAAAGAAATGGGTTCCTTGCCATATATGATTTTGTTCAGTTTATTCTTCGTATTTGAAGTATGAATAAAGCTCTTCTCATGAGTCGCGACGTGTGTTTTAGAGCAAGCAGCATTCGGCTTCTTGAACCTTTTCATGACTTTTCTCATAGCCTTTCTAAAAGTTGTGTTAATTACAGTTTTGGAGATTAACTCCTTTAACATTGAGGTTCACATTGGATGCACCATTAACATTTGTCGCATCTCCAGCATCGCGACTGTTGTTTGTCTCTTCTGAGTTTTCCATACTCGAATCTTTGGTATTAAATACCATATTCAACAAGTGCTTAGGAAATCCATACCCAGTGTCTCCTTAAATTGTCAAAGGCTCACCAAAAGGAGTCTTGATAACTACTTGCTTCTTATCACACACAATATGGGCTCGATTTTTAGGATGACTAATTCATTCCTATCACTATATCGAGTCCCTCTTATTTTAATGGAAACAAGGACAGCGGAAAGAATGATTCCTAATGGCTATAAAACATCCATCTAATGTTGCTGAAGCAGTCTCTGAGGTACTATCGGCCAATTCTACTTTATACTTAACGTTTAGAGTTTTAACAGGCAGATTTAACAATTTACAAAATTCATTGTCTACGAAAGACTTATCTGAACCTAAATCAAATAATACTCTAGCATGAGCGTTATTGATATAGAAAGTACCTGTTGTGGCATTGTCATCCTGAATAGCCTCTTGAGCATCCATTTGAGAGCTTCCATCTTTGCTCTTCTTAGCCTCCCCAGGCTTCTTGGTTTTATTTGGGTAATTTGTCTTGATGTGCCCTATTTCATTGCAACCATAGCAGGTTGCGTCCTTTATGTCTTGGCACTGCAAGGTCTTGTGCCCTTTCTTATTACAAATCCCACAAGGCCTAGCTTGTGACTCCAGAGTGCATTTCCCTTTAGTTGCCTTCCTTGGGTAGCGGGTCTTTATGTGCTCCTTCTCGCCACAACCATAGCAGGTGGCGTCCTTCAAGTCCTTGCATTCATGGGTCTTGTGATCCATCTCTTTACAGGTGACACATCCCCTGGTCTGCACATAGAAACATTTTCCGAAATGCTTCTTCCCGCAGGTTTTACATTTGGGTTTTGCCTCCTTTGGCTTGGACTGGTCATAGTTTGAATCGGTCTTACCCTTTTTGTAACCTTCATTTGGGGTATTATCGTACTTTCGCTTATGATTCTTCAATACACGGTCCACGACTTTGTTTACGGCTGTATCCAACATAGCCTGTAACTCGGTGCCCGTTAAGTTCAGTCTTGCATTATCATTCTGATCAACTGGATGATTGTGAGCTTCAGATGAGTCAGCCATGGTAAAACTTTGAAGGCTACAAACCAAGTTCCAAAGGACTTTTGATGGCATAGATGCCTTGTCACTAGGGAAATTTTAAAACATAATCGATGATTCCTTTGGATCGGAAAATTTCATAGTTCATTGTCTTGACAAGAAGTTATGAAATAAAACTATCTTTTTCATGTATACATCTTTGCCTGAAGGTATTCATCCAAATGGATTTTTTGATGTGTTCATCATGTTCGACGTTTATTAGCCATGATTCCTCTTGATCATTTATGCTAAATAAGGGGTTTGGAAATTCCTAATATGAAGATGACAAGTGTGATTTTATCGCATCACTGTTGTCAGGATTGTTAACATGTTTTCAGATGTTAACAAGGATCTGAATTTCTTTTAAACAGGTCTTACCATCATAGCTAGGTCTCTAATGACATTCAAGCTAGGTTATACCTTTTAAGATTCTCTTTTAATATATATACTGGCAGGAAAAGAATGATATTTATTTTATTCAGGATTTTCCTTATAATTATCCTAGATTTAATTAAAATATAACTATGGCACAAAAAGGCCAAGTCACAAGGGCAACTTTAAATTATACACCATGATTTTGTAGAATCAAGGTATTTAGGCTTGAACGTTGTTCATTGCCTTTTCTTGGCAGGGAGTTGTAGGCCACGACTGTCGTTTGTCTTATATGACAATGAATATGGCCCGTAAGCATTACATCCCTAATGGATGCTGAATTCACAAAATAAGAAAGGATTTCGGGAGAATCCAGTATAAGGATGATTTATGTGATTTTTATCGAATCACATTTGCCAGGAATGTTAAAATGTTTACAGATGTTAACAAGGATTTGAATCTTTTGAATAGGTTCTACCATCTTGGCCTTGTCTGAAATGACATATAGGCTAGGTTGTACCTTTAAGATTCTTTTTTAATATTTAACGCAGAACAATCCTAAATTGAGATATTAATAAGGGTCTGAATCCAATTGAGGAACTACCATATTGGCCCTGTCTTAAGATGATACATGGGCTAGGTCTTGTCCTTTTTTGATTTTGCCATTTTATTATAATGGTAGATCTTATAAAATGAACGTTATTATTTCATATTTTATGTTCATATATAATGATATAAATAAAATTTAGATAAAACATTCCAATGATTCCAAAGGAGGTACAGAATTGCCCTAAACGGGACTTGAAAGGAATGATGTTGTCCTCGAAGGGACTGAAAAATAAAGATGTCCGTATAAGGACTACTAAGGAAACGATCTTCAGCAAAAGTAGTTTCTTCTTCATTTTATTTCTGAATGATTTCTCCTTGGTTGCACGTTAATCCTAGTCGCAGTACGAAGCTCGGCCTTCCCTAGGCTTCAAATGGGGAGAATTTCCATTATGGCTTCTTTGCTTGGCTACGTATTAAAATATATAGAATTGAAGGCAATAATTCTCCGAATAGAGACGAGAGTATTCCTATGTTAAGTCTAGACTCAGAAGGTCAAGGAATGTGCTACTGTGTCATTAAGATTAAACACAAAAGACTAGTGTTTAATTCACCCAATGTTGGCTCTGATACCAAGCTGTCACACCCCGATATTTCCACGTATTACCGGTGGGCCCGGTGGGGAGTATCGTGACATAGTTGATATCATCATAGTCAAACAACACAATTTTAAATGCATAACGGAAGCAAAAGATAGATTTATTTCAACCGAATAAATTGTAATATTAAGTATCACAAAATAGTTGAAACATATCCACAGGCGGATCAAATAAAAAGGAAACATAGTTCATCAGACTTAAATGCATCCAAGCTTGCGAGACTCTTAATGATGCTAAGGAAAGGCTAGCCTATTACGCTTAGTACCTGCACTTAACCTTTTTGGGAAAAATACGTCAGTTTACACTGGTAAATACAATTAACTGACTCATTTTAAAAAGGTTTAGAAAATTGATTTAAATGCACATGGCACAAAACATTTTATAACTTGGGATAATTATTTATATATAAACTTGTAAAGGAATTACATGTTCGTTATACGTTCAGTAGCCCGGATTGACGTCGGGTTAAAGATTAATAGACGCACCACATGATATATTCCCGCGGCGGGTTATTCTCGAAACCGGCGGTTATACCTTATTATTTATTTATGCACTGTCGGGTGTACGCCTACACCCCATGCTTAGGTCTTGGCCATTTCGTAAAATGATGCCAAGGATATCCGGGACATGGTCATTAACCCCCCAAAGGCTTTAAGCAAACAAAACAATTTAAACGGGACATTTCAATAAATTAATCTTCATACAATTAAAAATTCAATGCCCGACCAAGCGGTATTTTATATACCGTACCCCAAGCGCGTATAGGGAAAATAAGTTAAAAGTATTTACCTGAGCAAATTTATACAATTTATCCCAGCCGTATACCACCAAGCAAGTACAGATAGCTTTTACTGGGCTCCTAAATCTGGAACGAAGGTTTTTAATAACCTATTAGATTCCTAACGGGTCTTAATTAAGCCATGCTTAGACCGGTTAGTTTTAAAGGAGGATACGGTTCAAATCGCATGGTTAAGCGAGAACCGGATTAGAATGTGGTTTAGACCCGACAAGCTTGTATACTTGTGTAATAAGGGTAAACTAAACACATTCTGGATTTTGAGATAAAAATGATAAGGTTTGACCCGTTTCGGCTAATTTATGCAGCCTAGTTACACAAGCCGATCCGAACGCGAAAAGTGCGTAACGGGTAACCAAAATAGTCATGAACAGGTTTCCTAAGTTAATATGCCTTAAATATGTTGTGATATCAGTAGGGTACCTTCCATTATGCCCAAAACGAATTTAAAACCAAGTTATGCCCCGTAGGGGTATTTTGGTCATTTTAAAGGTTATAATAGAGATTAAATATAATTCTGAGTTCCAGGTCTGATATAATCAGAAGAAATACTTAATTTAATAAGTTATAACAGTATGTTATAGCATATATGTGAAATTTACTACTTATAACCAACTATGCACCGTAGGGGCATTTTGGTAATTTCACATAAGCTTAAAAGGTCAAAATTAGAGAGTCTGAGGTTAAAACTTTTTCTTTACTGTTAAAATATATAAATTTACTTAGATCATCAATAGGTATTAAGTTTGATATGCCAAAAATAGTTTGAACTTATACTATGCGTTAAAAACGTGTAAAAAGGTGATTTTAAGCGATTTCTGGGTTTTATAAGAAAAGCTGATATTTTTATCATTCCAGAAAGCTTAAAATGTTTTATTTATCATATAAAATCAGTAGCAAAAAGTTTGGTATAAAAATGTTATGTAAAACTCATTTTGTGACCAAAAGGGCAAAACCGGCAATTACCGAATCAAGCCTAGAACCCTATGTTATGCTCAGCCTAAAAATAAATAAAAATCTTCAAAAATCCCAGAATATTATTTTATATCAGTAGGTAAAAAGTTTGGTATCAAAAATTGGGTTTATATAGGCTTTATGCTAATTACGCCGTTTAATTAATAAAAAGCTTTTCATTTACGCTAATGAGCATAACTCTTAATCTAGACCTCAAACTGATGTCAAATTTTAGGGACAAGTTTATAAATCAGTAATGAAGGTTTCTATCCTCTCACATTTTCAAAAATTTCGTTTTAAGGTTAAAAGGGCATAATGGTCAACATATAAGCATATAACGGAAACATGTAATGAATAGGATAACTAAGGAACCAAGTTGTATAACCTCAGAGGGTTACACTAACCTATAACCTGGTCCTAAAGGAATCCAAAGGCATATCTAAACTAAGCTAAATCAGGTCAGAACTGAAAGTCAAAGCAAAAGTTAACTTTTGCGACTTTTGGTTCCAAACCGAGCCTATACTTAGAATTGTCGGGTTGAATCATGCTTAGGCATGTTCAACTAATATTTACCAAGTTGTTAAAGTGGGAAAACTAATTTTTATGACTTTTATATTAATAGTTATGAATTTTATTTAAAACTAACCCATTTGACTTTTATTTGACCCGACAAATTAACTAAGTAAACACGGTAATTAGGAGGTGCCCTTTTGAGGGTTTAATACCTACCTAATTACGATCACGTAGCCATATTCGTTGCGAACAATGGCTCAACCGTTTGAAAGTCAAAGTGTTTATCGCAAACACTTGACTTTTCGGTTTTTAATCGCTAAACAATTAAACTAAGCACGAAAGGACACTTACAAAGGGTCCAAGCAAGGATGGAATTGATCTTGGATGTTCAGGTATGAAGCACAAGGGCTCCAACTTAGAACCATTCAGATCAAGGTGTGAAATGAGAGCAAGATCAAGGGGTATATATAGGATTTAGAGGACCGTTAGGATCGTTCCTCGATAAACGTGATTAAATCTGGACCATACACCTATTACCCACTGTTTTTCAATACTATGGGTGCCCAAGGATTGAAAAAATACCATTAGCAAGTGCTGGATCAAGCTGGAACAGGCTGTAAATGGCTGTAAACTGATTTTTGCACATCTGATGGACTCACACGGCACGCGTAAGAGTCAAGGTAGCCTTACGCGGCCCGCCTGGGATGTCTGATCAGCACAGAAGTTTCAAAAATGGCAGTTTTGGTCCCTGTTTGCATATAAGGCCCTTTTTGACACATCTAAGGCCCGTTAACCTTATTTCAAGGCTCTATAATGATTCCCAAACATAGGGAACAAGAAAAATGCTCAAAAATATGTCGGATGTCGGTTCGTTTGGTCGTACGGTCACGTTGTTCGTCTAATTACGACGAAACACGAACGGACGCGAAAAACGATCCAAATTACGCGACGAATGGAATTTTATCATGAAGAACACTAAAATAAAATATTTTAATGCTTAAAAAAATTTTTGGGTGTCCGGATATATTCAGAATGCAAGATATGCGCGAAAATGCAAACTTGTGCACTTTTTGACACTTTTAGTCCCTGCATGACTTAAAAGTTTATTTTTTGCGCACCAAACACCTCTAAGCCTATATCTTAGCTATATGAAGAATAATTAGGGCATGTTTAACTTATGGTCATATTCTGAAAGATCCGTTACCATAAGATTCGACATACTTTTGCAGTTTGACGCAAATAGTCCTTTAATCGCACAAAGTAGCGCGAAATGTCGTTTAATGATATCCAAGCCTTTCATTTCCCATATTGATCATTCCCAAGCATATACTTAAATATTACTACACTCCCGTTCGCTTAAATGGTCACCGAAAGGCGTAGATTCAAAAGTTGACGCTTTAGGTCCCTCTATTGCGCAAACTTGCGCATCTCATCATTTAATGGCATCTAAGCCTCATCTAATCCATATTAGGAATTCTTGAAAGTATTATTAAACATCACAATGCTTCGGGTTTGCTAAAAGGTCATTCAGAGGTATAATTAAACATATTGACACTTTTAGCCCCTCTAACTTGCAAAGTTGCGCGTAACTTTACTTATAGGCATAAAAACCTTAGACGGCCAATCTTTGGCATTCCAGAGAGTATAATCAAATATCATGAAGCTCCCAATTTGTTAAAAGGTCACTCAGAGGTAAGAATTAACATGTTGACGCTTTTAACCCTTCGTTGCGCAAACTTTCAATTAATTACGCAAACGGCTACACTCGATCAATAAGTGGCTCATTTGTGAATATAAACATTGTAAAAGGTTATTTAGAAACTTATTTTAGGTATGCTAACACTTCCAGTCCTTTTATATTCAAAGTTTTCGATTTTTTGAAAAATTAATCCCTTAAATTCAACATTTGACTTCATTAGGGTTTATTACACGTGTCAATACATCATTGGATGCGATTTTACGAGGTGTTACATCCTCACCCCCTTAAAAGAAATCTCGACCTCGATATTTTCTAAAATGATGGAAGTACTTTTTGTCGCATAATGGACTTAACTTCTATAGCATATCTGGAGCCTCTCCAAGCTCCCAAAGTGACCCTTATATTTGGTATATGTATCCTCTTGGAGTTTCTTAACCTGTCGATCCTCAATCGATACAGGTTGCTCAACATATCATAAATCTGCATATCATTATATGATAATTCTTCTTGACTTATTGGCGAAACACATCCTTAAATCATTAGTGTGTAATGCATTGCGAGCTCCGCCAAGCTCCTTAAGTAGGTTTTATCTTATATGCTATTTGATCTTGATACATTCGATTCCCTCGAATGATTCTGTATATTCAGAGCTTAACTAGCCTGATAATTAACAATTTGGCGCACCTTTCCAGGGTGATATCTTTTGTTGAATCTTATTCCTCAACAAGAACTTAGGAGAGTTACCACTTTAATTAATCCTTGATTTTCTGCCTAATACGAGCAACTTATAGATGATTATGGATTTGTATGATCTCATTCGTTGTTTCCAAGGCAACTTTCAGATCCTGGTAATTGGACTTCCCAAGTCCCGTTCATCAAACGGACGTTTTGGTATTTTATCTATACAAGGTCTCCAAAGGAGCAACCTTGATACTTATATAACAACTATTATAGAAAAGCATATTTTAAGGTGAGATGGTTATTTCAATCCACTGCTTAAAACTAATCCTAAGGAATAGCTAATCCTTTCTGTTAGTCGAACAAATCGACAATCCTGGGCAGCTGATGGCAAATTCTTAATTGTTGCCTAATTAGGGTTGCGGTAATCAATGCATAAGCAAAATGAACCGTCTTTCTTAATTAACAATACCGAATTCTCAAAATATTGAGTTAGGCTATATGAATCCTTTATTTTAAAACTTACTTAATCAGGGTTTCGATTCTTCCAATGATGGTACTAGCCGTCTTGGAGATTTCATAATAATACAGCCCTAAATGGGATGTAAATCTTAATTCTACTTGCCTCTCAGGAGGTAAACAGGGTAATCTTAGGAGAAGGTAATCAAGATACAAGGAGGTTACAGAGATTTTCCATATCTCAGGCTCCAATTCATCCATCATTTCTTGTGTCAAATAAGTGACACCTTTATGTTACAAATCCACGAATTCCTTAATCGGGAACATTTACTTGGACAATTCCATTCTGGATATCCTCTTTGAATACCATTAGTTGACTTTAGTACCATATGACCATTGGGATATCTTTGTGGTCCCATGCATTAAACCTCCATATTGATCAGGCATGGAAGCAATCTATGGAACATATTAAGATACACAAATCCTCATATGGCGCTTTTTATCATACCGTCTGGTATTCGTAATCGATAGAGATCAAAGAGATATCAACTATATATGCTGACGCACTTCCTCTAGAGAGGATACTTCAAAAATTCTACGACTGAAGGCTTCTGATAGGAACAGAAGAAATGGTTCCTATGATTTTTCCTGTAAGTTTTACCTTACACTTATTATCTGGGGTTCTTACGGAAAAATTTCTAAAAGTTTGCTAAGCTTATGGTCTTATGAGAGATTCAGCAGCACCTGAAACCAAACGTAACTCCTAGCAATAAAATCACAATAAGGGATTTAACTGGTGTCATCATTAATGTGAGTTGCCTCTAATCATTTATCAGGAGAGTTAAACGCCTCCGTTCTTATTCCTATTCAAATTAACTATAAAATCTTTGACAAATTCTAGGGCAGTCTTAGCTTTGACTGGTTATTTCTTAATCTATAAAACGTGAATAGCTGAGGTAGATCCATTATGGATTTATAATAAGCAGACTTGAAATCTTATTGTACCCTCTTAATACCGATGCTAACCATCATTAATTTTTTGCATTAAGCTTAGATTTTGGGTAGACTGAATAGCGTACTATCTCAGTCAATAAATTAAAATTTGTCACATACTGTTGACAGTCTAATACTTTTATGGTGAGAGTCAGAAAATTCTTATTCCATCTTTTTCCATTTCGTGAAGCGGATAATAGGTTTTTCTAATAAGGTTCCTAAAACTTGGACCATCCCATATTGTATAAGAGGATCTTTCTTGTGGACTTCATTAATGTCCTCACTAATTAAGGGTATTGCCATTGAATGTCTGAGATGTATACCTCACCGTGTCCTTTCCAGCATAATCGCTGATACACCTAATCGTTTCTACTTCATTCAAGCATTTCCTGCAATCGATGGCCCCTTTTTACTATTGAAGTCTCTTGACTTCCAAGAGACGAAATACTCTTAAGTATGTCCTAAAAGAAATGGGTTCCTTGCCATATATGATTTTGTTCGGTTTATTCTTCGTATTTGAAGTATGAATAAAGCTCTTCTCATAAGCCGCGACGTGTGTTTTAGAGCAAGCAGCATTCGGCTTCTAGAACCTTTTCATGACTTTTCTCATAGCCTTTCTAACAGCTGTGTTAATTACAGTTTTGGAGATTAACTCCATTAACATTGAGGTTCACATTGGATGCACCATTAACATTTGTCGCATCTCCAGCATCGCGACTGTTGTTTGTCTCTTCTGAGTTTTCCATACTCTAATATTTGGTATTAAATACCATATTCAACAAGTGCTTAGGCAATCCATACCCAGTGTCTCCTTAAATTGTCAAAGGCTCACCAAAAGGAGTCTTGATAACTACTTGCTTCTTATCACACACAATATGGGCTCGATTTTTAGGATGACTAATTCATTCCTATCACTATATCGAGTCCCTCTTATTTTAATGGAAACAAGGACAGCGGAAAGAATGATTCCTAATGGATATAAAATATCCATCTAATGTTGCTGAAGCAGTCTCTGAAGTACTATCGGCCAATTCTACTTTATACTTAACGCTTAGAGTTTTAACAGGCAGATTTAATAATTTACAAAATTCATTGTCTACGAAAGACTTATCTGAACCTGAATCAAATAATACTCTAGCATGAGCGTTATTGATATAGAAAGTACCTGTTGTGGCATTATCATCCTGAATAACCTCTTGAGCATCCATTTGAGAGCTTCCAGCTTTGGTCTTCTTAGCCTCCCCAGGCTTCTTGGTTTTATTTGGGCAATTTGTCTTGATGTGCCCTATTTCATTGCAACCATAGCAGGTTGCGTCCTTTATGTCTTGGCACTCCAAGGTCTTGTGCCCTTTCTTATTACAAATCCCACAAGGCCTAGCTTGTGACTCCAGAGTGCATTTCGCTTTAGTTGCCTTCCTTGGGTAGCGGGTCTTTATGTGCTCCTTCTCGCCACAACCATAGCAGGTGGCGTCCTTCAAGTCCTTGCATTCATGGGTCTTGTGATCCATCTCTTTACAGATGACACATCCCCTGGTCTGCTCATAGAAACATTTTCCGAAATGCTTCTTCCCGCAGGTTTTACATTTGGGTTTTGCCTCCTTTGGCTTGGACTGGTCATAGTTTGAACCGGTCTTACCCTTTTTGTAACCTTCATTTGGGGTATTATCGTATTTTCGCTTATGATTCTTCAATACACGGTCCACGGCTTTCTTTACGGTTGTATCCAACATTGGCTGTAACTCGGTGCCCGTTAATTTCAGTCTTGCATTATCATTCTGATCAACTGGATGATTGTGAGCTTCAGATGAGTCAGCCATGGTGAAACTTTGAAGGCTACAAACCAAGTAGTCATAATTTGTTTAATTATATTGTGAATTGTCGAATTTGATGATTAAATAGCCATGGTGCAAATAAACCATATAGGCCAATAGATTGTATTTAATTTATTTGATTATGTTTTGCCTAGGTTTTTAAATAAACCATCTTTGGCGTTTAAACGGAATATAATCCTTCATATTTATTAGACAGGGGACATAAGTCACGACTGTCAATGTCGTATCGACATTTTATATAGCACAAAGCTTGTTCCAAAGGACTTTTGATGGCATAGATGCCTTGTCACTAGGGAAATTTTAAAACATAATCGATGATTCCTTTGGATCGGAAAATTTCATAGTTCATTGTCTTGACAAGAAGTTATGAAATAAAACTATCTTTTTTCATGTATACATCTTTGCCTGAAGGTATTCATCCAAATGGATTTTTTGATGTGTTCATCATGTTCGACGTTTATTAGCCATGATTCCTCTTGATCATTTATGCTAAATAAGGGGTTTGGAAATTCCTAATATGAAGATGACAAGTGTGATTTTATCGAATCACTGTTGTCAGGAGTGTTAACATGTTTTCAGATGTTAACAAGGATCTGAATTTCTTTTAAACAGGTCTTACCATCATAGCTAGGTCTCTAATGACATTCAAGCTAGGTTATACCTTTTAAGATTCTCTTTTAATATCTATACTGGCAGGAAAAGAATGATATTTATTTTATTCAGGATTTTCATTATAATTATCCTAGATTTAATTAAAATATAACTATGGCACAAAAAGACCAAGTCACAAGGGCAACTTTAAATTATAAACCATGATTTTGTAGAATCAAGGTATTTAGGCTTGAACGTTGTTCATTGCCTTTTCTTGACAGGGAGTTGTAGGCTACGACTGTCGTTTGTCTTATATGACAATGAATATGGCCCGTAAGCATTACATCCCTAATGGATGCTGAATTCACAAAATAAGAAAGGATTTCGGGAGAATCTAGTATAAGGATGATTTATGTGATTTTTATCGAATCTCATTTTCCAGGAATGTTTACAGATGTTAACAAGGATTTGAATCTTTTGAATAGGTTCTATCATCTTGGCCTTGTCTGAAATGACATATAGGCTAGGTTGTACCTTTAAGATTCTTTTTAATATTTAACGCAGAACAATCCTAAATTGAGATATTAATAAGGGTCTGAATCCAATTGAGGAACTACCATATTGGCCCTGTCTTAAGATGACACATGGGCTAGGTCTTGTCCTTTTTTGATTTTGCCATTTTATTATAATGGTAGATCTTATAAAATGAACGTTATTATTTCATATTTTATGTTCATATATAATGATATAAATAAAATTTATATAAAACATTCCAATGATTCCAAATGAGGTACAGAATTGCCCTAAACGGGACTTGAAAGGAATGATGTTGTCCTCGAAGGGACAGAAAAATAAAGATGTCCGTATAAGGACTACTAAGGAAACGATCTTCAGCAAAAGGAGTTTCTTCTTCATTTTATTTTTGAATGCTTTCTCCTTGGTTGCACGTTAATCCTAGTCGCAGTACGAAGCTCGGCCTTCCCTAGGCTTCAAATGGGGAGAATTTCCATTATGGCTTCTTTGCTTGGCTACATATTAAAATATATAGAATTGAAGGCAATAATTCTCTGAATAGAGACGAGAGTATTCCTATGTTAAGTCTAGACTCAGAAGGTCAAGGAATGTGCTACTGTGTCATTGAGATTAAACACAAAAGACTAGTGTTTAATTCACTCAATGTTGGCTCTGATACCAACCTGTCACACCCCGATATTTCCACGTATTACCGGTGGGCCCGGTGGGGAGTATCGTGACGTAGTTGATATCATCATAGTCAAACAACACAATTTTAAATGCACAACAGAAGCAAAAGATAGATTTATTTTAACCGAATAAATTGTAATATTAAGTATCACAAAATAGTTGAAACAGATCCACAGGCTGATCAAATAAAAAGGAAACATAGTTCTTCAGACTTAAATGCATCCAAGCTTGCGAGACTCTTAATGATGCTAAGGAGAGGCCAGCCTATTACGCTTAGTACCTGCACTTAACCTTTTTGAGAAAAATACGTCAGTTTACACTGGTAAATACAATTAACTGGCTCATTTTAAAAAGGTTTAGAAAATTGATTTAAATGCACATGGCACAAAACATTTTATAACTTGGGATAATTATTTATATATAAACTTGTAAAAGAATTACATGTTCGTTATACGTTCAGTAGCCCGGATTGAAGCCGGGTTAAAGATTAATAGACGCACCACATGATATAGTCCCGCGGCGGGTTATTCCCGAAACCGGCGGTTATACCTTATTATTTATCTATGCACTGTCGGGTGTACGCCTACACCCCGTGCTTAGGTCGTGGCCATTTCGTAAAATGATGCCAAGGATATCCGGGACATGGTCATTAACCCCCAAAAGGCTTTAAGCAAACAAAACAATTTAAACGGGACATTTCAATAAATTAATCTTCATACAATTAAAAATTCAATGCCCGACCAAGCGGTATTTTATATACCGTACCCCAAGCCAGTATAGGGAAAATAAGTTAAAAGTATTTACCTGAGCAAATTTATACAATTTATCCCAGCCGTATACCCCCAATCAAGTACATATAGCTTTTACTGGGCTCCTAAATCTGGAACGAAGGTTTTTAATAACCTATTAGATTCCTAACGGGTCTTAATTAAGCCATGCTTAGACCGGTTAGTTTTAAAGGAGGATACGGTTCAAAACGCATGGTTTAGCGAGAACCGGATTAGAATGTGGTTTAGACCCGACAAGCTTGTATACTTGTGTAATAAGGGTAAACTAAACACATTTTGGATTTTGAGATAAAAATGATAAGGTTTGACCCGTTTTGGCTAATTTATGCAAACTAGTTAGATAAGCCGATCCGAACGCGAAAAGTGCGTAACGGGTAACCAAAATAGTCATGAACAGGTTTCCTAAGTTAATATGCCTTAAATATGTTGTGATATCTGTAGGGTACCTTCCATTATACCCATAACGAATTTAAAACCAATTTATGCCCCGTAGGGGTATTTTGGTCATTTTAAAGGTTATAATAGAGATTAAATATTATTCTGACTTCCAGGTCTGATATAATCAGTAAAAATACTTAATTTAATAAGTTATAATAGTAGGGTATAGCATATATGTGAAATTTACTATTTATAACCAACTATGCACCGTAGGGGCATTTTGGTAATTTCACATAAGCTTAAAAGGTCAAAATTAGAGAGTCTGAGTTTAAAACTTTTTCTTTACTGTTAAAATATATAAATTTACTTAAAACATCAGTAGGTATTAAGTTTCATATGCCAAAAATAGTTTTAACTTATACTATGCGTTAAAAACGCGTAAAAAGGCGATTTTAAGCGATTACTGGGTTTTATAAGAAAAGCTGATATTTTTATCATTCCAGAAATCTTAAAATGTTTTATTTATCATATAAAATCAGTAGCAAAAAGTTTGGTATAAAAATGTTATGTAAAACTCATTTTATGGCCAAAAGGGCAAAACCGGCAATTACCGAATCAAGCCTAGAACCCTATGTTATGCTCAGCCTAAAAATAAATAAAAATCTTCAAAAATCCCAAAATATTATTTTATATCAGTAGGCAAAAAGTTTGGTATCAGAAATTGGGTTTAGATAGGCTTTATGCTAATTACGCCGTTTAATTGATAAAAAGCTTTTCATTTACGCTAATGAGCATAACTCTTAATCTAGACCTCAAACTGATGTCAAATTTTAGGGACAAGTTTATAAATCAGTAATGGAGGTTTCTATCCTCTCACATTTTCAAAAATTTCGTTTTAAGGTTAAAAGGGCATAATGGTCAACATTTAAGCATATAACAGAAACATGTAATGAATAGGATAACTAAGGAACCAAGTTGTATAACCTCAGAGGGTTACACTAACCTATAACCTTGTCTTAAAGGAATCCTAAGGCATATCTAAACTAAGCTAAATCGGGTCAGAACTGAAAGTCAAAGCAAAAGTCAACTTTTGCGACTTTTGGTTCCGAACCGAGCCTATACTTAGAATTGTCGGGTTGAATAGGCATGTTCAACTAATATTTACCAAGTTGTTAAAGTGGGAAAACTGATTTTTATGACTTTTATATTAATAGTTATGAATTTTATTTAAAACTAACCCATTTGACTTTTATTTGACCCGACAATTTAACTAAGTAAACGTGGTAATTAGGAGGTGTCCTTTTGAGGGTTTAATACCTACCTAATTACGATCACGTAGCCATGTTCATTGTGAACAATGGCTCAACCGTTTGAAAGTCAAAGGGTTTATCGTAAACGCTTGACTTTTCGGTTTTTAATCGCTAAACAATTAAACTAAGCACAAAAGGACACTTACAAAGGGTCCAAGCAAGGATGGAATTGATCTTGGATGTTCAGGTATGAAGCACAAGGGCTCCAACTTATAACCATTCAGATCAAGGTGTGAAATGAGAGCAAGATCAAGGGGTATATATAGGATTTAGAGAACCGTTAGGATCGTTCCTCGATAAACGTGATTAAATCTGGACCATACACCTATTACCCCTTGTTTTTCATTACTATGGGTGCCCAAGGATTGAAGAAATACCATTAGCAAGTGCTGGATCAAGCTGGAACAGGCTGTAAATGGCTGTAAACTGATTTTTGCAACTCTGTTGGACTCACATGGCCCGCGTAAGAGTCAAGGTAGGCTTACGCGGCCCGCCTGGGATGTCTGATCAGCATAGAAGTTTCAAAAATGGTAGTTTTGGTCCCTGTTTGCATATAAGGCCCTTTTTGACACATCTAAGGCCCGTTAACCTCATTTCAAGACTCTATAATGATTCCCAAACATAGGGAACAAGAAACATGCTCAAAAACATGTCGGATGTTGGTTCGTTTGATCGTACGGTCACGTTGTTCGTCTAATTACGACGAAACACGAACGGACGCGAAAAACGATACAAATTACGCGACGAATGGAATTTTATCATGCTGAACACTAAAATAAAATATTTTAATGCTTACATAAATTTTTGGGTGTCCGGATATATTCAGAATGCAAGATATGCGCGAAAATGTAAACTTGTGCACTTTTTGACACTTTTAGTCCCTGCATGACTTAAAAGTTTATTGTTTGCGCACCAAACACCTCTAAGCCTATATCTAAGCTATATAAAGAATAATTAGGGCATGTTTAACTTATGGTCATATTCCGGAAGATCCGTTACCATACGAATCGACATACTTTTGCAGTTTGACGCAAATAGTCCTTTAATCGCACAAAGTAGCGCGAAATGTCGTTTAATGATATCCAAGCCTTCCATTGCCCATATTGATCATTCCCAAACATATACTTAAATATTACTACGCTCCCGTTCGCTTAAATGGTCACCGAAAGGCGTAGATTCAAAAGTTGACGCTTTAGGTCCCTCTATTGCGCAAACTTGCGCATCTCATCATTTAATGGCATCTAAGCCTCATCTAATCCATATTAGGAATTCTTGAAAGTATTATTAAACATCACAATGCTTCGGGTTTGCTAAAAGGTCATTCAGAGGTATAATTAAACATATTGACACTTTTAGCCCCTCTAACTTGCAAAGTTGCGCGTAACTTTACTTATAGGCATAAAAACCTTAGACGGCCAATCTTTGGCATTCCAGAGAGTATAATCAAATATCATGAAGCTCCCAATTTGTTAAAAGGTCACTCAGAGGTAAGAATTAACATGTTGACGCTTTTAACCCTTCGTTGCGCAAACTTTCAATTAATTACGCAAACGGCTACACTCGATCAATAAGTGGCTCATTTGTGAATATAAACATTGTAAGAGGTTATTTAGAAACTTATTTTAGGTATTCTAACACTTCCAGTCCTTTCATAATCAAAGTTTTCGATTTTTCGAAAAATTAGTCCCTTAAATTCAACATTTGACTTCATTAGGGTTTATTACACGTGTCAATACATCATTGGACGCGATTTTACGAGGTGTTACAGATCATCACGTTTACTAGTCGAATTGATGAGTTAAGCATGCTATGTAAATGTCAAACTTTCGCTAAAACTTCATAAATGGTATAAATGGTTTTTATAACTTATAACTCAGTTGTTTTGACATATGTACAAGTTATACAACTTATATAAACTGTTATTAACATTCCTAACTCATCCAATTCAGTTTAGGACTTCAATTCTATATTGAAAGTCAAGCAGTTTGACTTTTTCTTTAACTTTCGATTTTGATTCGTTTGGTCAACGTTAAGACCTGTTTTAAACTTGTTTTGAGACCATATTGTTGTTGAGTATAACTCTTTGAAGTTATACCACATGCTCATTCCGTTTGATGGGTTAATCGACAAGTCTTGATAATATTGTTAAAAATGACCAGATAGCCCTTATGTGGTCGTAATAGCTAATTAAATGGTTTTACTCTAAACCAAGTTACAATCTGAGTTTGGAACAGAATATACATCAACTAAAAACATGTTTCTAATACTTGGACTTGTCATAGACCCATCTAACCTTCTGAAACCGCAACCTTCTGAAACTGCTTATACGCGCATAACTAGTTACACGAACCTTGTTCGTATAATTTAGGCATAATGGGTCTAATTACTTCAAATTCACTTCAAAACAGAATGTTTGGTTAATTGAGCTTTATCCAAATAGTGATTGCACTCAGATAGGCATAAACCACATTTATTCCGGTCAACGCTTAATCTAGCGAAACCGAAACTATTCTTAAGTAACGGGCCATGTCTAAAGGAACTAACCTATAACTCGTATACATTCTAACAGATAACTAATTCTGTTCATTCCGGACTATAGAATCCCCCAGATAATCGGACTTGGGTCAATATTACTTTTACTTGTGGCTTTTGCTAAATTATAATCGTATTCGGTTGGAAGCTAGCAAAAGGTAAATACTCTTAACTTATTTTGTTTTTAAACTTTGGGTATGGCAAATATGCCACTTGGAGCATGGATTATATAAGTGAGCCTTGTGATTGGTTATAAATATAAGAACTCGGTTTAATCTGTGTTACTTGATAACCGAAACAATTGGAGGTTAATGGTATCGTGTCCGGGCGTCCCGACTCACGAACTATTATGGCCATACGGAATAACGTGTTGGGGTAGGCATATTGACTGTAAGACACATTAATTCAAATTTGGTGTGTACCTTAATCATTATAGCACTGAAAATGACTGGCTCTGATCTCTGGTTCCCGATTGTATGACAAGTATGTATAAAACTTTTTTTGAAAAACTGTTTCAAAACGAGTCAGTAAATTGTATTTACCAGCTAAAGCTGGCGTATTTTCAACCGCAGGTACCGAACCTTAATATTAGGCTGGGAATCCGGGTCGGCTATGATAAAGGCTCTTGAATTTGCAACTTCTCAGCTTAATGCTTATGATGTCTAAAGCTCTTTTTATTAGATCTCGTCTATGGGCTTGTACATAACGCTTGTACAACTTTTATATATATATATATATATATATATATATATATATATATATATATATATATATATATATATATATATATATATATATATATATATATATATATATATATATATATATATATATAGGGTGAGGTTATTGTAAAAAAGGTGGTTTTTGTGAGAAGTGTAAGAAGGAATATGGTGAGGACATGTGGCACTAATTAAAATTAAGACTTAAGGGTATAATTGTAAATGCATTAACAATTCAAATATGGTAATCCTTGATTTAAGGATTTGGAGAGAGAAAATCCTTGATTTAAGGACTTGATAACCGTCCATAACATCATTCCTACTTCATTTTAATTTTAATTTTATTTTTTTTGCATCATTCACAAAATCAGAGCATCTTCATGACATGGTGTTTTAAATAAATTCATAGTTCAATTCATGGTGTTTTTACAATATGCGTTCCAGAAGCTGCTCTTGGTATGGTGTTTTAATAGCGTATGGTGTTTTCCATCATTCACAAACATCAGAACACATTCCTAACATGTAAAAAACACCATGGATTGAATCATAAATACAATGTTTCCTACTGTTTAAAACACCACGCTTGAATCTTCTTACAATTCTTTGAGATGTTAAAAACCACCCTATATAACACCATGGTGTTTTAACATGTTAGGAATCACCATTCAGCACATCATTAATGAAAAGAAAAATAACATCATTCAGAGAAGAAAAAAACACCATTAAGAAAAATAACACAATTCAGAGAAGAAAATAACACCATTTAGAGAAGAAAATAACACCATTCAGCGCATCATTAATGAAAAGAAAATAACACCATTCAGCACATCATTAATGAAAAGAAAAATAACACCATTCAGAGAAGAAAATAACACCATTCAGAAAAGAAAAAAAAAACCATTCAGCACATCATTAATGAAAAGAAAATAACACCATTCAGAGAAAAAAATAACACCATTCAGCACATCATTCAGAGAAAAAAAAAACACCATTAACATCATTCAGAGAAGAAAATAACACCATTCAGCACATCATTAATGAAAAGAAAAATAACACCATTCAGAGAAGAAAATAACACCATTCAGAAAAGAAAAAAAAAAACACCATTAAGAAAAGAAAATAACACCATTAATGAAAATAAAAATAACACCATTCAGAAAAGAAAATAACACCATCCAGAAAAGAAAATAAACACCATTAATGAAAGAAATATAACACCTCTGTATCATCTTCTCCACTTCTGGCACCGTTCGATGTAGAGAGAGATCGCACGACCACCACCACTGCCACTTCCGGCACCACCACCGCCGCACCATCACTGCCGATCCAGCACCACCACCGCCGCTGCCGCTCGAACCACCACCAACGCCGCTGCCGCTCGCACCACCACCACCGCCGCTGCCGCTGTCGTTTTTGATCTTCCGATTGGTTAAAAATGGAAGAAGAAAATAGAGAGAAATTGTGATCGTATGAGAGAGAGAACGAAATTGCAGGGATTTGATTTACAAATGAAGATAAAAAGACATAATTGCCCCTATATATTTCAATTCAGTCCAAATTAACAAAAATATTTTGCAATTTGGTCCCTATTGATCTCAACCATTAGATCAAAAGATCTAATGGCTGAGATTCTTTCTTACCTTTCTCACACTTTTGGCATTTTTTACAGGATCCTAACTCTCTCTCTCTCTCTCTCTATATATATATATATATATATATATATATATATATATATATATATAGGACAATGCTCTATAAAAAACCCCATTTTTTTAAGAAACTTAGCAAACTCAACATGTGGCTCTCATATGTCCACGTATCCCATATCCATTTCATCTACCTTTTTGAATAGAAGGGTAAATCAGTAATTGTCCCAACCCAAGATACTTTCCCAACTTAATTTGACTTTAATAATTAATGCCCATCAACTCCATTGTACAAATTACCCATCCCCATATTTTTTTTCATTATTTCTTTTTAAATATCTCCATTAACATCTTCTCAACAAGTTCATGCTTTCTCCATTAATTTCTATGGAGACAAATCCACCAGCATTGGAGTTAATGTCTCCGATCCATAGTTTCCCCCAACAGGTTTAACTCGATCCACATCAACTGACGACGTACCCTGTTTCATGAGAGAGAAAGATGAACAGGGAGTAATGAATATCTTGTGGGGAAGATAAAGAAGAAAAAAATTTGAACTGCCACCACTGCCCCTCCACCACCGCCATCCCCCAACCCCAACCCATATATTCAGATGTGGAACTGAATATATTCAACCCAAATGGCTATACTTTATTCCTTGAAGAACCATGTGGGTCCGTAGCATCCTCAAAATGGCACCAGATCGGAATGTTGCCATCATCAACTAATGCTCAAAGTTCACCGATGTCGACGAGCTCTTAAGATCATATAAAATATGATTTGTATATGTTGTTTCAGATCTGAATATTTGTGAGTTTTTTTTACACTTTTTTAGTTTATATAAAATATGATTTGTATATGTTGTTTCAGATTTTGGTTATTGTTTTGTATGTGATTTGTTTGAAATAATTTGTTGAAATTGTAAGGTGTTAAGAGTTGTTAAATCTGTGAGGTTTTTTTTTTTTTTTTTTGTTAATGTTGTATAAGATTAATTTTACTAAACATGTGATTAATTTTACTAATTGTTGATTAGGAGTTGCTGAATTAATTGCTGAAATTGTAAGGTGTTATTGATTATATGTTAAAGAGTTTTTAGTTCTGTGTACTTTGTTAGTTGTTGTTTCAGTTGTGTAAGATTAATTTTATTAAACAGGTGTTATTGTTTAATTTTATTAAACATGTGATTAGTTTTACTGATTAATTTTACCTCGTCATACCCTAATACATGTTACACTTTATCCTATTAGACATAGCCATATAGTTTAAATTATTATAGTTATGACGTGTTTAACACATGCCCGGTTTTTTTATTTTTAGACGTCTAATAATCGGCACATCTGTTTTTAGAAACGAAAAGCCAAGTTTGTCTTACAGGACAACCAACGTAACACGTGTTATAGTCTGAACTTCTGTTTCACAGCTAAGCCAAGTTTGTCTTACAGCATAACCAACGTAACACATGTTATAGTCTGAACTCCTGTTTCACAGCTAAACCATAGTAACATGTTATAGAGACATGTATTAGGGTATGACGATGTATTAGAGACATGTATGACGAATTAATTGCAGGTTTTTAGTTCTGTGTACTTTGTTAGTTGTTGTTTCAGTTGTGTAAGATTAATTTGCAGGTTTTTATTTTTGTGTTAAAAAGTTATGCTTGGTTTGGTTGCTTCTTTGGGCTTTTGATCTGAATAGTAACTGTTTTTTGTTGGTTTGGTTGCTTTGTTTGGGGCTTTTGATCTAAATAGTAACCGTTTTTGTGATGTTATTTGAGAAAAAGGATTTTCTGGCTATGAATGTGTTAACGACTTAACGGTTATCTTTATGTTTTTGTTTATTAGGACGGTGATGGATACAAGGGATATAAGATCCAATTCTCGGGACCGTTGGTTTCGTCAAACGTGGATCAGATACTCAAGGATCATGACCATGTTTATGTTGCAGCACAACACAACTAACACGTGTTATAGTTTGAACTTCTCGGACATGCATGTGTTACATGTGACATGAAACCCATGTACAACGTAACACGTGTTACGTGTGACATGAAAACACATTTTTATAACATCCCTGGCATACGCACACCCACATGTTTACAAAGCGTTTCAAGACCGACCCAAACAATAAAGCAAGGGTAGCCGCTGAAAAGCTAAGGCAGCAAAGGTAGCCGCTGAAAAGCTAAGGCAGACTGTCAAAGGAGGCTCCGCCATTTTCTTAGTGCTATGTATTTTTGTTTACTAGTAATATGTAATGTGAGACTCTTATTGTTTTGTCTAGTACATGATGTTAAAACGGTATGGACTTAACACATTCTGGAAGTCTTAACACACGTTATAAAAGAGGCTTAACACACGTTATATCAGGTATACTATGTTGTTATTAAGTTACTATTGGAGTTTATGCATCCATGCTGGAAGTCTTAACACACATTATAATAGAGGCTTAACACACGTTATACAATATTAACTTGTATGTTCCATATTAACTTGTATGTTCCATATACGGTGTTGCAATATTAACTTGTATGTTCCATATTAACTTGTACACATATTAACTTGCAAACCACTTTCATATACATGAATACAAGTCGGGTTATAATGGATGCTTACATGTTATCATATGTATACAAGTGGGGTTACAACAAGATTACGATATTAACTAAGCTAACCATTAAACTCATCGCCCCCGTCGACTGTTTTCACCCTTGTTACATGTTAAGCAATTACATGTTCCGAACAGACAAATTGTAACACCTGTTAGATCAGTATATACACATCATGGTGTTTTGTAAACCCCTAGCTTATACATGAATATATGTCAGGTTACAAAAAGATTATAACAGAGGCTTAACACACGTTATACATTCCAAAATGTGCAAAACAAACACATGTTATAAATGAACGAAGAGTTCTTTCCCACGTTATATATCATTCTAACAGGGGCTTAACACGTGTTATACATGAACACATGTCAGATTACATCATGGTGTTCTGTTACAGCTTGAACCACCAACACATGTTATAAATGGATGCTTACATGTTATCATATGTATACAAGTGGGGTTACAACAAGATTACGATATTAACTAAGCTCACCATTAAACTCATCGCCCCCGTCGACTGTTTTCACCCTTGTCACATGTTAATCAATTACATGTTCCGAACAGACAAATTGTAACACATGTTAGATCAGTATATACACATCATGGTGTTTTGTAAACCCCTAGCTTATACATCAATATATGTCAGGTTACAAAAAGATTATAACAGAGGCTTAACACATGTTATACATTCCAAAATGTCAGGTTACAAAAAGATTATAACAGAGGCTTAACACTAGCTTATACATAAATACATGTCAGGTTACAAAAAAATTATAACAGAGGCTTAACACATGTTATACATTCCAAAATGGTGCTAAACATGTTATAAATGAACGAAAACTTGTTACATCATGAAAACTTCTTTATGGATCTGTTACAGCATGAACCACTAACACATGTTATAAACGAACGAAAACTTCTTCCCCAAAAGATTTGACTTATTCAATATCCCCGCACCCATCCAGCTTGTCAATTGAATATCTTTATGGATCTGTTTCTGTAAATCAACACACGTTATATATTATTCTAACAGGTGCTTAACACATGTTATGGGTCTGTTTCTGTAAATCAAACAACCCAAAAAAAAAAAAAAACACTTACTGTTCAGATCAAAAGGCTAAACCAGCAACCAAACCAACAACAAAAAAAAAACAATTATTGTTAAGATCAAAATCCCCAAACAAGCAACCAAACCAACAAAAAATCCCGTTCAAAAATCTCATCCTAAAGTTTTCGATTTATTTAAAATACATGAACATTAACCATTACTAGATCTTGATCGAAGACAGAGGAGAGGAGGGAGAGAGAGAACATTAACCATTACTAGATCTTAGCACTGACTTTCAAACTGATGAAGAATTAAATGCTCAAGGTTTGTCATTTTACAACCACCCACCCACGGCGTTCCGAACTACGGCGCCACCAACCACCCACCCTCCACCACCTTCTACAACCACCCACTGTCGCCGCTCTTTCTCTTTCGATTTCTCTGGTACTCTCTCTCACGGCTCTCACTCTTTCTCTAGGCTTGCAGGCTTGTAAGTGTTGTGTAGAGAGAAGGGAAAGTCATGGGGGCTAGGGTTTTGATTCAGGGGGGAGAAGATGAGATCTGTGATTTTAGAGAGAGGAATTGTGATTTTGAATTGGATATGCAGAGAGAGAAAGGGAGGTGCATTAAAGAGAGATGATAGGACTAGACATTGGAGAGAGAAGAAATATACTACCCAAAATGCCCTTTTCAGTTGACTAATTGTACCAGCATGGAGTATTTTAATGTTTTAAATGCTAAAAGTTGTCTAAACAAATCATGACCCTTAATCTATTAAGATGAAACAAGATCAATGGACCACATAGAGTTTCCAAAGTTTTTTAAAAAAGATGGGGTTTCTTGTATAGTCAAGCCCTATATATATATATATATATATATATATATATATATATATATATATATATATATATAGTGGAGAGTTCAAATGAGAAGAAATTCTTTGTAAGAAGAAAAAAGAAGAAATTTCAACCAATAGGAATGCTTCATTAGACTTCATTTAATATTTGTACTTAATGTAACTATAAGGGTATATTGGTAAACTTACATACAACATTAATTGGTAGTTTCATCTTTAATAACTAACTATATTAAATTTGTAACTTATTTTTAAGATATATATTTTTCTCAAAAAATAAAAATAAAAATTCATTTATAGTGTAGGATAAATACGAGGCGTGTAGGATAAATTATGAGTTGTGTAGGATAAATTTCAATATGTGTGGGATAAATATCGAAATGTGTAGGATAACTTTTGGTGTGTAGGCAAAAATTTTTAGTGTGGAGGATGATGTTCTTAATGACTAATTAATTAGTCAAACAGAATAATAAATGAGATGAGAAAAAAATTATTTAATGTTTTACAATTGTACCCTTTTGTTCTTTTTATTCTTAATAAAATTTTCTTCTCAAATGAACCTTCCCCCATATATATATATATATATATATATATATATATATATATATATTCTGAATCTTTTATTAAATGAATATTTTTATTCAATTGGAGCCCGCTTGGTTTGTTATGGATTTGATTAGGTGCTTAAACATATAGTTTGTACTAAAAGATTTAGGCATCTTACTTTCTCGGGTACAAGCCACGTTCTTTGATAACACCTTACGTGTATCCTAGAAGCACTACTTACGAGACTTATTACATCGTGCTAGACTTACCGACTATTGACTGTCGTCTACACCGGTATCATGTGGACAATAATTTTGTCGGTTGTAAAGTTACTGGGAATTTTAATAACTAGTGCGATGCCCCGCGTTTTGTGATGGGCATTCGGTCAGTAGTAGTTCGACTTGGATCGGTATTGTTACCGAAAGATAAAAAAAAAAAAAACAATAAAACAAGTATGATTTTATATACATAAAAATTAATTATGGTATTCTTTTTTTTTTAAATTATTCGTGTCCTATGATAAAATAATTAACTTTTACTATCAATTTAATTTAGAATTTTTTTTTTTTTAAAGATCAAAGAAAGTTTATTTATAGATTTGTTAGAGCAAATTACAAATCATGGGTTGGTAGACGGGCAACAAGCTGCGCCGCCACCCCCTTTTGAATTGCAAATCCTACTCGGCTAAACACATAACTATGAGTTATCACAATCAAATGCCAAATCCCAATGTTTTAAAAACTGGTTTAAACCGGCCAGTTGAACCGGTTAATCGGATGTCGAATGCTTGGCCGGGCATCAATCATACCGGTAAACTAAGTAAACGGCAAAAATGTTGTACCACAGGTAAATTGAGTTATACCGATTTAAATTGGTATACCGGTACCGGTTTATACCGGGCCAAAGGTCACAATTTTAAACTTTTAATTTTTATATGCCTAAAAATGTGACTATTTATCTTCTTAGTAAAAGTGTAAAAGCTAGTGCCCACAATTGACAATCCACATCAATCAAACTTCTTCCTCACTTAATGATTGAAAGTCATTGGTTTTTCAGATTAAGTTATTCAACCGATGATTAAAGTTTACATTCTTTTGACTTTTGTTCAATCATTCATGTTGTAATTGTTATAGTGTTTACTAATTGCTTTATAATGGGTATTTAATTATGAACTTTTGGATAACTTTTTTATTATGGAATAACTTTTGAAATATTTTTTGTTATGGAATGGTGTAGTTTTGGATTTTTTTTTTTTTTTTTTGAGTTGAAATTAAATTTTATGGATTTATAGGGTTAATAAGTCAACACGGTTGAACAACCCAGTACAACCCGGTTTAACTAGTTAAACCATTTCTAAGTCTAACTCGATACGATTTAAATACCGGTTTTTAAAACATTGCCAAATCCAAAATTATGTCCTTATAACTAAATATTAGGCCTTTGATTTTTGTAATTTACAAAAATAGATACTTAAAAATGTAACTTATGTCTTTGATTTTTGTCCTTATAACTAAATCTTATGTCTTTGATTTTTGTAAGAGGTTAAAAAAGTTATAGAAAAACAAACAAACCGAACATATATTGTATATGTACGTAAGCCAGATGTCCTTTCAATCACTAAAAGAAAAAAAAAAAATTATTTTGACTCATGACATTCTAACACAAATTAGTTGCATCTTGCATAATCGCATTTTGGTATATCTATATATATATATAAACATGATAAATAAGGGCTGACGTGGCGCGTTATGAGGGCTTGAGAGATGAGGTGGCATCACCATAGGCCTTCTTGAAATTGGTTTTGGCTCCAAAAATCCTCCTTCTTATCTTGGGTATAGCGGCATCCGATTAGCTTGGATGCCGACCCGACATGCAAAAAAAACGGGTCCGTATATAATATTGATTTGGTTCATAATATTCATACAAAATATCAGTTCTTTCTCTTTCTTATACACGCAAAACAAGAAACCCTTTCATCTTCATCCAGTTCATCCATTCTTCCTCAGAAATCTTCTTCGGTAATCCAGATTTTGACCCGTGTATTTAAATGTTCTAAAACCCTAAATCTTCATCTCTTTCACCGCCGCTTCATTCTTCTCCTTCACGCTGTGTTAATCCTTCCTGTTGTCCATTCTTTTCCTTCTTCAACTTCTATAATCTATTAACCTATGTAATTCGGATCCCACATCTGGAATCCATACCTGGATTCCTTTCATTCAACACGGAACTCATTGTGTCTATCGTCACCCTCAAAACCCTAGCGCCGCATACGCATCTTCTTCAACAAATCAACAATGGTTATTGCAGACATCAAACAATGATTTATCTCGAAGGTACAATTTTTCTCATCTTCCAGTGTTCATCATCTATGTAGCAGTTGGCTTTCAAGTTTATTAGTATTTGATTTTGAAATAAATATGTTCATCATTTGTTTATTTACAGATCTAGGGTTTTGCGTTTAACTTTCTATATCTGATACGTGGATGGGCTGAGCCAATAACGATGGTATGATGGTACATGGAAGGATGAAGGCGTTGAGGGTTTTCACAAGACATCATCGTTAGATTCCCCGATTGTCTACCTGTAACTAATCTGCTCTTGATTTCAGTTCGTTTTGTATTTATTGAATCAGTTTCTTTACGAATTTACAAATCGGATTAAATTACAACATGGTTTATTTTTATATATGTTCTAAGTGATGAAGTTTTCATCTCATTTGAATGATTTAATATTGTTTTGTGTAAATCGATCTTCCTTAGATGGAGAAGAAGAATTATGTTTTTGTGTTGTTCTTCCATTTATTGTTTCAGGTATCTTATGATTTATATGATTGTGAATTTTTTCTTTTAATCGGTTTACTTTTTATCGTTTTACTGTTCTATGAAGTTCTTTTTCTACAATTCAGTATTTTCTGTTGATCGAATACATCTTCAAAGTTTCGGTTTGATTCGTATTATTTTATCTATTTAGTTGCTTATTTGTTCTGATTACTTAATACTTATTTTCAGTTTTGTATATTCTAATTTGGGGATTCATCTTTATGAGTATGGTAGGAGATTGGTCTTTTGTGTTTTCTGACTAACCTGAACTTTTATATCCAAGTGTATGTTTAGTTCATGTAAACTGCATATTATGTTCATGTGTTCATAATCTTTAGTAAATGGAATGCTTTGGGGGTTGTTCACAATGATGGTGAGTTTTGATTTCAGTTTAGGTAACTATTATATGTTTTTATTTTTCTTGGACTTTAGGGTTTTGTTGGATTCACTACGTCTGAGCGGACCAACAAGCAGTTCCAGGTATACCCTCTTCCCTCCCCTTCCCGATAAGTTTTTAATATTTCACTATATGGGGGATTGATCAGATACAGACTCATGTATAACCGACATGGTTTGATTGGAAGTAACAAGTTACATATGTTACTTGGTGGTCTGTCATCGTTTGCTTCGGTATGGCTCTCTTAAGCTTGAATTCTATTTAGAATATGGCATACATACTCCTTATATATGTGTGATTTTGCAGCAACAAGATCCGATTGGTATCAAGCTTTCAGTTTGATTACATCAACCATTAAGTGGAACTCCTAATAGATTTAATCTAACTAAGTGCAATTGCTCACTAAATCCAGTCCAAGCCTTTTCGGCTTCTGATGTCAAGAATGTTGCACTTTCCTTAGCAAGGTAAACATTATATAATTAATAGCATTGGAAGTATTTAAAAAAGTGATAGTTTACCTTCTTAATGATTATGTTAAAACTTTTTGCAATGGTTTGCAATGTAAATCTATTATACTGAAGCTACTTCCAGCAGTGGGCATTGTTGTGTTTGCTGGTAGGATCAAATTAATCTATTTCTCTGTTATTACAAAAAATATTTGTCGAGCCATGTTATAGTTACGCCATCCCTTCCAAATTAATAAAATTTTTAAATAATTTCAACTTGACATACTATCATAGTTTGCTATTCTGTACGTGCTTTAAGTTTTTGCATACCTTCTGTGGCTGGCAACTGCCAACTGAGTAGGATGCCATGTTGAGTTAGTATCTCAAGTATTATAAATGTTTCTTTTATAGATTTGTTAAGGAGATCCATATGAATTTATTTAACTACTCTTTAGAATGAAACGTTTGTCTGTCAATCATCTAGAATACATGTAGATGATAAATAGATCTTGTGGATCTTAATTTTCCCCTCATTTTATATCTAATGCTGATTAGGGAAAATAGGTTTTTTTAATTCATGTATTTGGTCAGTCAATGCATTTCATTTGAAGACAGGAGCTGGAGAGAAATACACATGAGTTGATGAAGATCACTAACACAATTTACTACAAGGCATCCCAGTGGACATCTTCAGGGGGAAAAAAGGTTAGTTAAAAATAAAACCTCTAATATGGGTTGAGGCTCAGATTGAAAAAGATGCGAGAATTAAGATTGGGATTTTTGTAAAAGCAAGAAACCAATTTAGAGAGTAAAGTTACCACTTGTAACATGAAATTAAAAATCCATGATTTTGCATAAGATTAACCATTATTTTCTTGAACGAGTCAATGGTTAATTTTCATTGAACGGGTCAAATGGGTAATTTTTATTGCATGGGCCAAATAGGTAAGTTCTATTAAACGGCTCAAACGGGTAAAGTTACCTGCAAAATGATTGCTCAAAACAGGTTCTGGTTGGATTAGCCTAGCGTCGATCACCTTTTCCAAAGTTTTAACAATAATTAGCGTGTCAGTTAGATTAAAGGAAATGACGTTATTGTATTTATGAATATTTATTTGGTCAAAATGGCTTATTTTCAGTTTATTGAACGGGTCAATGGTTAATTTTCATTGAACGGGTCAAAGGGGTAATTTTTATTGCATGGGCCAAATGGGCAAGTTCTATTAAACGGCTCAAACGGGTCAAGTGACCTGCAAAATGATTGCTCGAAACAGGTTCTGGTTGGATTAGCCTAGCGTCGATCACCTTTTCCAAAGTCCATGATTTTGCATAAGATTAACCATTATTTTTTTGAACGAGTCAATGGTTAATTTTCATTGAACGGGTCAAATGGGTAATTTTTATTGCATGGGCCAAATGGGTAAGTTCTATTAAACGGGTCAAGTGACCTGCGAAATGATTTCTCGAAACAGGTTCTGCCGTTCTGGTTGGATTAGCCTAGCGTCGATCACCTTTTCCAAAGTTTTAACAATAATTAGCGTGTCAGTTAGATTAAAGGAAATGACCTTACTGTATTTATGAATATTTATTTGGTCAAAAAGGCTTCGGGCTGGGTTAGGCTGGCCCCAATCACCTTTTCGTTTCCAAAATCTTAAAAAATAACAGTAACCGACGTTTAAAGGTCTGCATTATGGTTCGATATTATGCAGGTTGTGCAGTTAGATGGAGGAAGATGCGGATCACCTGCTCGTGTCAATGCATTTCATTTGAAGACAGGAGCTGGAGAGAAATACACATGAGTTGATGAAGATCACTAACACAATTTACTACAAGGAATCCCAGTGGACATCTTCAGGTGAAAAAAGGGTTAGTTAAAAATAAAACCTCTAATATGGGTTGAGGCTCAGATTGAAAAAGATGCGAGAAGTAAGATTGGGATTTTTGTAAAAGCAAGAAACCAATTTAGAGAGCAAAGGTACCACCTGTAACATGAAATTAAAGATCCATAATTTTGCGTAAGATTAACCATTATTTTTTTGAACGAGTCAATGGTTAATTTTCATTGAAGTGGTCAAATGGGTAATTTTTATTACATGGGCCAAATGGGTAAGTTCAATTAAACGGCTCAAACGGGTAAAGTGACCTGCAAAATGATTGCTCGAAACAGGTTCTGGTTGGATTAGCCTAGCGTTGATCACCTTTTTCCAAAGTTTTAACAATAATTAGCGTGTCAGTTAGATTAAAGGAAATGACCTTATTGTATTTATGAATATTTATTTGGTCAAAACGGCTAATTTTCAGTATATTGAACGGGTCAATGGTTAATTTTCATTGAACGGGTCAAATGGGTAATTTTTATTGCATGGGTCAAATGGGTAAGTTCTATTAAACGGCTCAAACGGGTAAAGTGACCTGCAAAATGATTGCTCGAAACAGGTTCTGGTTGGATTAGCCTAGCGTCGATCACCTTTTCCAAAGTTTTAACAATAATTAGTGTGTCAGTTAGATTAAAGGAAATGACCTTATTGTATTTATGAATATTTATTTGGTCAAAACGGCTTATTTTCAGTTTATTAAACGGGTCAATGGTTAATTTTCATTGAACGGGTCAAATGGGTAATTTTTATTGCATGGGCCAAATGGGCAAGTTCTATTAAACGGCTCAAACGGGTCAAGTGACCTGCAAAATGATTGCTCGAAACAGGTTCTGGTTGATTAGCCTAGCGTCGATCACCTTTTCCAAAGTCCATGAATTTGCATACGATTAACCATTAATTTTTTGAACGAGTCAATGGTTAATTTTCATTGAACGGGTCAAATGGGTAATTTTTATTGCATGGGCCAAATGGGTAAGTTCTATTAAATGGCTCAAACGGGTCAAATGACTTGCATAATGATTGCTCGAAACAGGTTCTGGTTGGATTAGCCTAGCGTCGATCACCTTTTCCGAAGTTTTAACAATAATTAGTGTGTCAGTTAGATTAAAGGAAATGACCTTATTGTATTTATGAATATTTATTTGGTCAAAACGGCTTCGGGCCGCGTTAGGCTGGCCCCAATCACCTTTTCGTTTCCAAAGTTTTAAAAAATAACAGTTACCGACGCTTAAAGGTCTGCATTATGGTTCGATATTGTGCAGGTTGTACAGTGAGATGGAGGAAGATGCGGATCACCTGCTCGTGTCATGCTACATCGCTTTGGGGGTTAGACGGAAGGAAAGTCTTTGGCGCAACATCCCTTATTTTTCAGGTACAAAGGTGAGGGAGCTGTTCAAATTTTATTAAGCAGAAGGCATATTGGAAAATAAAAGGAAGTTGGTGTGATGATTGTTATTGTGTCAACTTGGGAGATTTGAAAAGCACGAAACGAATTGATATTCTCAGGCAAGCGGGTATCACTTGATCGGATATTCGCATAAACTCAGGCGATGTCGTTCATGTGACTGAAACATCGGGCGAACCGACCAGGGTTAGAGTGGGGCAGTGGGCGAAGTGGCTAAAGTTTGATGTTTTGAATTGATCTGTAATTGGTGTATGGGGTGAGCTGGGGTATGGGTTTAATGGGTACTAGCGACTTATAATTTCTTTATTAATGTCATTCGTTGCAAATTAAAGTAACAACATATTTTAAAATAAAAATGAATGTTTTTTTTACAAAATATAATCAAAATTCATATTGCTACTTTAAAAATATCATCAAAGTTATTATGATATTTAAAAGTTTCAAAACTTAATGTTCTATATATTAAAGAGTCCATACCAAAAGATTTCTATAAGAAAAAAAAACGCTAAATAGTCTGAGAACTTAATGTTCCATATATTAAAGACTCCATACCAAAAGATTTCTACAAGAAAAAAACAATAAATGTTTGTTTTTTTCGGGTTTTATGTTTCGGGTTTTTCGGGTCGGATTGTTTGTGTTTTTTGGCCTGAAAAAAGGGACCCGATAACGGAACTATTGAAATATTGGGTTGGTCGGGTTCCGGTTTTTTGATAATTCTGGTTTGGATAAAAATGAAGAGCCCTATTCATATGTAATGATATTTCATCAAATTTATTGCATTCAGTGTATAAAATATATATATATATATATATATATATATATATATATATATATATATAATATATATATATACAGAAATATTTTATTTCTCTAAAATATTAAAAGGTTATTCTTCAAGATCGTGGTCGCGATGAATGTGACAATCACCTCGTGATCCAGTGACAATCATAGGCATGAAAATGTTTTCGGTTACCATCTTTGATGTATAAATTTTTGTTTCAATGAATTTAAAGTGGATTTGTGAATTAGAAATTTGGCAATTATGAATATATAAACATGTATGGCCAATAAATAGATATATTTTTTAGTAATAAATTTAGTTTTTTATGTTATAAATTTCAAAAAAGCTTATGCTGGTATATGGCATTAGAATTATAGAGATTCTTAAAAAGCTTAAGTTTATAGAATATAAGACTTGAGGTGTTACTTTTGATCACTTGACTTCTTAGTTTTAAAAAGCTTGCCTCACTTTTGCGCACTTAGGCACAAACTTGTCTGATTGTTTCGAGGTGATGGTTGTACAGGAGGCAACCATGGCATGCCTTTTGTTCATGCCATATTTTGTGCATTAGCAAGCTTTACATATGGATTGTTTATATAGTAAATTGTATATAGAGCTTATTTATATATAAATGTTAGGTTACTGTTGATACGTACGTATAAAAATATAAAAAAGATTTATATAGAAAGTCAACTTTGTTATTGAACGAGTCGTTAATGGTAAACTTAGTTATTTTGACTATAGAAAGCCAACTACATTGTTTTATTATATCACATTCTATTTATAATTTGAAAAAAAGTTGATTAAAAAGGCAATTTGGAAGTCATCTACACATGTCAATGATAACATTTTTTATTATTAACCCGTGTAATACACGGGGTATTGGGCCGGGTATGGGTATGTGATTACCAAAATATAAAGTATCATGATAGTAGAATAGTATCTAGACCATCGTTTATTTTATATATTTAAACACTTATAGTTTGGTTGGTTATTTTTGTAGAGGGGGATTCGATTTACTAAAGGAAATGTTTTCACATATAAATATATTTCTCTACCTGTGTTGCATATAAAATAAAACAACCCGTGGGTACCACGGGTGATAACCTAGTAATATATATATATATATATATGACAAGAGTTTTTATTTGTTTTTATTTTACTGTAGCTAAGTTCTCTTTTTATATATAAACTAGTTATAAAAACCGTCGCCGCGTTGCAGCGAACTTTTTTTGTTATTTAGTATGTGTTTGAAATCACTACGAGCGCGTTGCACACGGAATCACTGACAAGAATAAAAAGAAAATGTAGAAAAAAACATTAAAAAATAACCGAAGGAAAATCAACTAAAAAGTTGTATGGTAATGATGTTGTTCGGTAGAAGTCTGTAGTCAGAGATGAGCAAATAGTCATGGGTACCGGTACCGAATTTCCTGAACCGAAAGATCCTAAGTACCAGTTCGGTACTGACGTTTGGCGTTCCTGGTACCGGTTAGCTACCGGTTTTTACCTTCATATACCGATATCGTAACCGGTATTTTCGGTACCAATACCGATTCAGTATCAGTTGGCACCGAGCTATTCCCTACCCCTTAAACTAAAAAAAAGGCTATACGATACCGTTGGTGTTCGTACGGTACCCGTGTTAAGGGATGAGCAAATGGTACTGGGTAGCAGTACCAAATTTCTCGAACTAAAAGATTATCAAACTCAATCCGGTACCGACTTTTAGCGTTTTATGTAGCAGGCTGGTGCTGCTTTTTATCTTCATGTACCGATAATGAACCGGTATTTTCGATACAAGTAACGGTTAACATCAAACTTATCAGACTTAAAAAGTAAAGGAGATAACAATTATTATAATGTTAAGATAATATAACTATAAAAAAACTGTATATAATATTTTATTATGTTACAGTTTACTGTTCATTTCACTCATTTATTAATATATAGGGGAATAGGTTTAAACAAATTCGCCGCGTTGCGGCGAACTTTTTTTTATTTAGTATGTGTTTCCATGTGTTTTGAAATCACTACGAGCGCATTGCGAACGGAACCACTGACAAGAATAAAAAGAAAATGTAGAAAAAAACACTAAAAGATAACCGAAAGAAAATCAACCAAAAAAGTTGTATGGTAACGATGTTGTTCGTATGAAACTCGTGATCAATGATGAGCAAATGGTACTGGGTACCGGCACTGAATTTCCCGAACCAAAAGATCTTAAGTACCAATTCGGTACCGACTTTTGGCGTTCTTGGTACCGTTCACTACTGTTTTTTCCCTTCATATACTGGTATCGTAACCGGTATTTTCGGTATCGGTTGGCACCGAGTTCATCCCTACCATTGAAAAAAAAAACGAAATCATAAAAAGTTGAAGAAAATCAACAAAAAAGTTGTACGATACCGTTGTTCGTACGTTACCCGTGATAAGGGATGAGCAAATGGTACCGCGTAGCAGTAGCGAATTTCCCGAACTAAAAGATTTTCAATATCAATTCGGTATCAACTTTTGGCGTTTTCTGTACCAGGCTGGTGCCGGTTTTTAACTTCATGTACAGATACCGGACAGGACCGTACCGGTATTTTCGATACCCGTTGACACCAAGCTTATCCCAACCCGTAATACAAAAAAATACTTAAAGTTAGTTTAAAAAGTAATAAAATAATTATTGTTATAATAGCAAAATAATAAAAGTATTTAAAGAAATTATATATTACTATTATTATAATAATAAAACACCATTCACTTTAATTTTTTTTTTTTGTCTTTTCTAAGAACGAAGTTTATAACCGCTTTTCTGTATTCATGCAAAACTCAGCCTCCACCCAGTTTTTAACCATGAGAACCCATTATGGGAAAAGTACAGGAGCCCGCCAATACCCAATACCTTGTTGGGTGGAACTCCAAATAACAAACTCACAATCTAACAGGAAGATTATTTTATGGAACTCTCACCATTTCATCTAACCCGAACCGGACCCGTCAAGATTATCCAACATTCACCCCCCATAATCTTGACGTCGATCTTGCTCGTTCTTGCTAATCTTGCTTGATTCGAACTCTCTAGATTGCTTACTTGCTTCGAACCTTCTTGCGGAATTTCTATACAAACCACATAGGTTCGGTCTTGCTACTTGCTACACGAACCGTCTGTCTCTTTCTTTTTTTGGAGGCCTTCTTTCTTTCTTGCAAAGCGGTGCCGACCTCTTTCCTTCTTCTAGCACCTCTTTTTTTCTTTCTTCCTGATGCCTTGATCAGCTAACTTTCTTTCTCTCTTTCTTCTTTTGCTCTGACTTTCTTTCTCAGGTAAACCACCGGTCTCGGTTACCTCCTTGGTCTTCCGTCTAAACTTTCTTCCTTAGGTGAGCCTTCGGTCTATGGTCACCTGTGTCGGTCACTTTCTTCGGTCTTTCTTTCAAGCCACTCGGTCTATTGTGGCTTCAATCTCTTCTTGCCCATCTTTTGCGGCTCCTTGGTCGTCTTCTCGGTAGGCTTGTAAATGAATTGAACGAACACGAACGAGGCATGTTCATGTTCGTTCATTTACCTTTAATCGAACAAACGATCAGACACGAACATTTAAATGAACGGATTTTCTTGTTCATGTTCGTTCGTAAAGAAAATGAACATGTTTATGTTTGTTTATATTCGTTCGCTTAAAGTATAAACGAATGGTTCACGAACATAAACACACATAAACACACATAATTGAACATAAAAGAACATAACAAATCATAATGAGCATAATTGAACAAGGCTTTGAATTGTATAGCAATAGTACATGAGAAGAAGAACCTAAATATAGGTAAATCTTAATTCACATTTCATATGATAGAAAAGATTGCTTTTAAATTGGAAAATATAAATCAAATATATTAGTACCATATAAATGAAAGTTTTGAAATCGGAAAGTTAAAGCTAGTTATGGGATGATAAAGAAAATTAAATAGATTTTTAAATTTAATTAATAATAACTAAATTTAAAAGATGAACATAAACAAACGGATATAAACGAACACGAACGAACGAATTTAAATGAACGGACATAAACAAACGTAAATGAACGAACATAAACGAACGTAAATGAATGAACATAAACGACTGTTCATGAACGTAAATGAACAAACGGGACATTGTTCATGTTCGTTCGTTTATTTTAACTGAACAAAAAAAAATTGTTCATTTTCGTTCATTTATTAAATTAACGAACATGAACGAATTTCCTGCCAAATGGTTCACTGAATGTTCGGTTTGTTTACAAGCCTACTTCTCGGTCTCACGTAAGAAATTAATATCCAGCCACGATCTCTTTCTTCTCTTCATGACGGGTCTTCTTCTCCGGCGATGGTCTCTCTCGGTCTTACTACTGCTATACAGGAGCCGGACCCCTGTACGGTCTATAACCCGACGGTGATTCGGTCTTCTTCTTCTTCCTCATTCTTTCTGGTTGGCGATGGCTCTTTCTTTTGCATGCGGTGCACGACTTCTTTCTTCTTACTTCAGCCCTACAGCCCACGGGCTGCCCTTCTTCTCGAAACAACTCTCAAAGCGGCACTCGTTTCTCAACCTTGCTAATCCCCCGATATGAGCCTAGAGCTCTAATACCAATTGTTGGGTGGAACTCCAAATAACAAACTCACAATCTAACAGGAAGATTATTTTATGGAACTCTCACTTTTTCTGCTGACCCGAACCGGACCCGTCAAGATTATCCAACATACCCTGCTAACCGGACGATCATGTAAATCGTTGCTTGTGCTAGCCAGGTATGAGTATAAATGTGGTCAGCAGGAGAAAACCTCTCAGTGTGACGAGGTTAACAATGCGCTACTTGTGTAGATTCAATTTGGTCGTTGCAGCCAGGCGTTGCAACCATTTTTGTGCTGAACCAGTCAAGTCACAGTAATAAGGTCATATGTTTCAACAAGGTGCTATCTGTAAACCAAAAATGAATCACCAAGCTGCTCATGTATCGTTTCATATGAACTTGAAAAGTGTGGGTTGGGGGATGTCACGGTGTCGTATCCCCTTTGTGTTCTGCCAGTTTGACGAATGTATAATAAGAGTATAATTACGTGGTGCGTGTATGGTTTATATACAGAGATGTTGGAACACCTCAATTATTACCTATATATGGTTTATAAGCAGATAAAATTATATGGCTAGTGAATGTGGTTAAGTTGATGACTCGGTTCGAATCATGCAGCTTGTTTCTTTGAAAGAGGAAATGTTGTACTCATTGTTGACTCAGTTCGAAGATCTACAGCAAAAACAATTTCTGTTGTGGAAGCCAAGCAATATTTAAGGAGACTGGTAACCAAGAGCATGATGGCTTGAAGGTGAGTTATGATAAAGCGAGGAGAGCGTTGATGATAAAGCGAGGAGAGCGTTGATGATAAAGCTTAGAGCGGAATGGGGCATGGCGGCACCTTCTCCCCCAAATACTACTCGTCACACAACCAGTTAAGACCAAACCTGCTACATTATTTACCACTGCGTATTTGATCCTGTTTGAACGCATCCGCCATATCCTTACTATAGCATCAACAACACTACATGGTAGTTTAGTAGCATCTCTACGCCACCTCTGGGTTCAATATTACCAGCGACTAGTATTTGGGGAAGAAGGTGTCGCCATGCCCCATTCTGCTCTAAGCTTTATAATCTCAACGCTTTTTTTTTTCCTTTTTCATCAATCAAATCATCATTCCAACCTTTTACCCTTTCCAAACTCACCCTCAGGCCATCATGTTCTGTGTTTCCAGTCTTCTAGCGTACGGACTGGCTTCCACATCAAAACTTGTTGTTTCTGCTGCAGGTCTTGATCCCACTTCAGTTTACGCTGTTACTGCTCACTTGGGAAAAATAGGTTCTTTGTTCATTTTGTTTGCATCTTTGGCGTCTTTGTTCTATATGTGATGAATTTCATATCTCTTACTAGTTGAACCATCTTGCGACATACGTACCTGGCCTTTTTTTTCTAAAATAATGTATGCACACCATGTGAAGTGGTTGAGATAACAACAGCATAAGTTCTACATGTCTGTGATATATATACTAGTAGTGCTTTGGAGATGGTAAGCTTTCTGTCACACCCCAACCGATGGCGGAAACATCGGAGTGACACGGAAACGTGATTGCAAGAGACTTCATAAAACTATTAGTGACAATAATTAAATAATGGATTTCATTTTATTTCTAAAAGTCAATTACAAAGGTTGGAAAAATACAAAATTTTAAATGTGTATCTAAGCATCCTACTATGTTCCATGCATCATCAACATCATTTCAAAACCCGCAACATGTTTTAAAAGCATAGTTCAATACAAAGATGTATTGGCGAGTATACAGGTTTTCATACATAGCATAAAAATAAGTTGTAAACAATTCCAATGGCAAGTTATTGAAACAAGATAAACAATAAAATTGGCATGTGTTTAACTAATCAAACCAATGATGAAACGCAATAAGCTCTTAACATAACCCAAAGTTTACAGGTGGTGCGTTAATCCTATAGCGCTATATATGTCAAGGATAGGCTCGTATGAAGTTAATGATAACTCTAACACAAAACGTATAACCCCAAGTTTAAAGAATCAAGTAACAATGCATGCATGTATAAGGAATGTTTGTGCATTTAAGAATAAAGTTTAAGTGTAAGTTTATAGTTTAACATGTTACACCCCAAAAGATGGTAAACCAAAAAGGGGTTCAAGTATACTCACAGTTTTGCAAAGTTTTCTTTGGTGATTCCGTGAAGAGTTAGAGGTTGGAGCTTCAAAGCTTCCTTTAAAACACTTAGATGTTTTCTTTTAGAACTCTTAGAGTTCTCTTCCTTGCTTTGAAGATTTGAGAGAAGTAGAAAGGTTGAGAGAAGAATGGTTGGAACACTTAGTGTCCTTTAAGAATTCTTAGAATTATTGATTTAGAGAGATTGAGAGAATTAGAGAGATGGAGAGAAGAATGGTGTGAATAAAATGGTAGAAGGAGGTTAGTATTTATAGGTAGAGAAGGTGGAAAAGGGTGAAATTTGATTGGTTAAAAAGGTGGAAGATGATTGAAAAGATGATTGGTGGAGAAAGGAGGTGGAAAAAGGTGAAATATGATTAGCTAAAGAAAGTAGAAGATGATTGATGAGGTGGAAAGATGATTGGTATATTTCTTGCTATTTCTTTAGTATATATTATGTAATTGAGTATATAAAAAGTATAAAAGTATAATTCAAGTATTGAGGATGTGCGTATAAGTAATTATACGTATAATTGTGTCGGTTTGCGTATAAATACGTATTTAAATGATCGGTTGTGTGAATAAAAATATGTATAAAATATGAATTTTATTATGATTAACGCCTTAAATTGTGAGATTGAAATTAAAATACGAATGTAAGGTTTCTAAAATTAGAATACGAATACGAACATTTTTAAAATAGAAATACGAAAATGCGAGGCGTTAGATTTTCTGTATTCCTAGTGTTTTATTATCCCACTTCAAGGCCTAGTTTTTATCTGATATTCTCATGAAACTGTAGTGTATATGTGGTTCCTTGATGATGGCTCACTGTTTGTTTCTTGATATGCAAAGAAAAATTGCCCAATTTGATTTAATTAGAGCACATTCTGCCAAGTAATTTTATTATAGCACTTTGTGCCAAAGTTTTTCAAATCTTTATTTCAATTACTTACCTTAAACTTCTTTTAATATAATAGCTAACTTAAATTATGTATTCTAACAAAAAATAAACCGATTAACTATGTAGAACTTATGAAAGTTAACTCTTCCAAAGCTGACATTATGTAAGTTGACTCATTTGGTATAATAATCTCTATGTTGATGGTGAAACATTGGTGAACAAAAGTAGAACTATGTGTTTGATCCGTATGACAATTAAAATCACTTTCTAATATACGAATAGCATCTTCTTTTAGATAGTGTTAAATGACTAACAGCAAAAGTACATCAACTGATCTTTTATACAAAAAATCTGGATATTCATACTGACTAAGCAGTAAGCACGCTATTAATACACATCATCAGCACATAAATCAGCATTCAGGTATACACCCTCTAAAAAGCAATACAACTAGCATACGGGCTCCTTGTTAAGCATCTGCAATGGTGGTCAATAATCAATTACAGGTTCTGCAAAAGGATGGACTCAACCATGTGGACTGTCTCGGTACTGGTTATGTCTCTATTAAATTAACAGTTGAAGGCATTTGACAGTACCCACAGATCATCATATAACTCCAAACAAAACCAGGCAGATATAGAGCAACAGCAGCAACAATGAGGACATTGTGGATCAAGATCTGTATCAACTCGTTGTTACCATTAGACATCATTATGCTTGAACATATCCATAGCATAAAAGTAAAGAGCAGCAGCGGTTGTCCAAATTCCATTTAAGGGAGCTACAATAGCTGGACTATACCCCCGGCCCCCACTAATTTTTTGATCATAGTGTTAAATTTACCGAAAATTTCCATTTTTTTTTGTAGTGTAAAATATTGGATTTTTAAGGGTCTGCCCCCAACGATTTGGATGTTAAGTGTCCAGCCCCACTGAGTTTTCGTTCATGCTTCGCCACTGACCATAAATATATGGCTTATCACAAGCCAGGACCATCATCACCAAAGATCAGGCTGTAATTATGGAGATTAAACGAACTAACCACTCCTAGCTAGATTGCTTTTAATAAAATTACATGTTACATGGCCAGATGTAATGGTTCTAGATATCAATAACGGTCATTTCTGTTATAACCCAAAAACCACAATCAAAAACTTAAATCAAGTTACTGCTTAATCCTCCACCACTTGTGGCCTAGTGGTAGGGAGGCTTAGGTTCTCCAATGGATAACTTAAGAGCATCATGTAACGGAAAATATAGAACACAGACCCCATATATATACATAATCTCATGTAGCCTGATGTACTAAAAAGTATACTCATATAGAAAGTAAAACTAAATAGCCAAAACAGGGGCAGCCGGTAGAACAGGTCTAAAGATGATACACACATGATTAAAGAGAGAATAAGCACACTACCAAGGACTTGATATATTAAGCACATAGCTCAAAAGCACAACCACGTCTCTCAAGTTCCTAATGCCGTTGTTATAAGTACTTGTAACAAGCCAGAAGCATCATCCCTAAAGACTTACAAACACAATCAAGATGAATGAGGATGTTACAAAGTCCATTACTGGTAAGTCCTATTGACCTAATGACAAAAACCAAGAATAAAGCATCAACCACAAAACCCCCCTAAAGGAAACAATAAGGCCCTCAACAACATTAAACCATATAAGGAGCTCATGGTTCACATATATGATACAGCATGCAATTCGAATCCACTTATCTTAGAACAACAAACAAAATCCAAGCCATCATCAGTGAACAAGATAATAACGTACACACTTCACTTTAAACGATAAACCCTGAAGTGGGAACATAAAATACTTAAAGAAATACAAAAATACCGAAAAACTTATCATCTCCAAAGCACTAGTATTATATAACCTAGATGTAGAACTTACGGAGTTATTATATGAAGCACTTTACACGGTTTCTATAGAGTTTTTTGGAAGAACAGGCTAGGTACAAAATATATCATATATAGCACAGAGAAGCCAAAGATGCGACCAAAATGCACAAGGAAAATAATTTTCCCAAGTGAGCAGCAATGGCATAAACTGAAGTGAGATCAAGACCAACGAGTTCGGCTGCAGAAGCCAGTCCATACATGAGGAGACTGGTAACAGAGACCATGATGGCCCGAGGGTGAGTTCGGAAAGGGAATCCAGGTGCGCCCTGAGACTTGATTTCAGCTAAAGCTAGCAGAGCATTGATGATAAAGCCCAGAGCAGAGTGGGGCATGGCTACACCTTCTCCCCCAAATGCTACTTGCCGGTAACAGTGACCCCAGAGGTTGCGGAGAGGAGCAACTAAACGACCACGTATTGTTGTTGATACTATAGTATGGATGTGGCAGACGAACTGAAACAGGGGTCAAGTTATTCTACAAAGACTTCTAATTGTAAGAAGTGTAAGAAGGATTTATAGAGTGACAAGTGTCCAATAACATAAAACTAAACCCACTACATCACCATCAAAAACCTAAACACCCACCCCCACCCCACCCCACCCCACCCCACCACCACCCAAAAACCTAAACCCCCCCCCCCCCCCCCCCCCCCCCCCCCCGCAAAAAAAAAAAAACAAAAAAAAAACTATACCTCACCAAAAAAACCCCCAAAAAACCTAACCCCCCCCCCCCCCCCCCCACCTCCACCCCCCAAAAACCTAAAAAAACCTAACCCCCCACCCCCCCCCCCCCCCCCCCAAAAAAAAAAACCTAACCCCCCCACCCCCAAAAAACCTAAAAAAAAATATAAAAAAAACTAAACACCCACCCCCACCCAAAAACCTAAACCCCCACCCCCTCGGCAAAAAAAAAAAAAAAAAAAAAAAATTTTTTTTTTTTTTTTTTTTTTTTGTGGGTGAGGTGGGGGGGGGGGGGGGGGGTGGGCGGGGGGTTGGTGGTGGTGGATGTTTAAGGTTTTTTTTTTTTTTTTTTTTAGTGGGTTTTTTTGTGTAGTGGGTTTTTTAGGTTATTGGACACTTGTCACTCTATAAATCCTTCTTACACTTCTTACAATTAGGATCCTTTGTATTTGATCCTAATCCCTGAAACAGAATCATATAGGCCGCAGTAAACAGAGGACCACCTTTGAATTTCGCGGGTTGTGGGTCAGCAACCGGAATAACTATTTCTGAGGTGGCCTGATTCATTCTTCTTTTTTCCTTCCTAAGGTTTGGGGGTTTAACTCTTTTTTTATACTCGTACATATGAGGATTTGTGGACAATTTAAAAAAATAGTTTGGTTGACAAAGGTTTGGTATCATGTGTCACATAAGCAAAACAACACATCCATTCAACTCTGAGATGGTATCAGGTTGAGGTGTACAAAAGGTTTTTTTATATATAAACTAGTATTGAATCATTTTTTTTTTTTCAAAAGTTAAGGTTATAAACTGGTTAAAGAGGGAAAATATCCATACCTATTAAATCAATTGTGGTCGGGTTACAAACGGTTTGAAACAACAAAAAAGGTTGTTTAACTTGTTTTCCAAGCCGGTTCCAGTTATAAACCGGTTTCAAAGAACGAGACTACAAACTGGTGCCAAACGTTGGGTTGGGCCCCATACCGGTTTTATTGGTTGATCAATGTTCGGAAGTAGTTTGGTGGGCCCAAATAGGTTTTTGTACACCTCTAGCAAGGTTTGAACCCACAACCTCTTGGTTGTTCAAACTAAAGCCCGAACCAGCGTAGAAAAGGTAATGCCTAATCTAGCAAATATAAAGTCAATACCTATTTTAATAATGATTAATTAACATGCCTATTCTCATGATTTACCCTTTTTGTGCATTTAAAAAAAAATGGATGGGTTTGAATTAAACATCGATGTGATTGAAAATATGAAAAGTTGATGATAATCGCCACTTGCCAGATCGGTCTATTGAGCCTGTTTAACCAAAACCCACCCATGTCACCTGTTTAGGCTGCAATAAACTAGCCAGTTATTTCAAAACCGGTGAAAACCCCTTTGAACCCAAACCAGAAACACGGTGATAATTTGTTCAAGTAAATTGATTCAAAGATTCAAAAATTGTTTAGTTTAGTGATTTTAATCTCAACCAAAAGGCCAAGAATGACAGCTGAGGATACTAAGCAAAAAGGCAGTTTATGTTGTTGAATTTACACTTGTGATGTTCGTATAAAAGTAAGATGAAGATTATAGCATCTTATTGTTACATAGTTTTCTGAGAACGGTCCGAATAGCATCTTATTGTTTCAATACATAATGTGGTTTTTGAGGATGGTTCGAACAAAAACAAGTAGGCAGTAGTAAACAGTCGATGTTAGCGAGTTGTGGGTTGGAGGAATAACAATTTGTATGATGGGCTGAATAATCTTTTTTCCTTTCTAAGGTTTGATGGGGGATGAGGGATATATAGTGTGTAAATTTTTTATGCTAGTAGATGTGTGTTGCATGTGTCTTGCATGCATGTGGCTTGCGTGTGTCATCATTGGCTTGTGAGTGGCACACGTTCTGACTAAGACAAAGTAGAAGTACTTTGGTTAACAAATGACAGAGATTGGGTTCGAATAAACCATCGACGTCATTGAAAAGTCGACTTTTCAATTTAATATAGCAACTAGGAGCCCACGTTCAAAAATATATATATAAAAATTGGGGGGTGGTCGGAAAGTTAGTGTAAACAACAAATTACTGTTTATTTATACCGGAAACACCGTGAGTTGCAACAGGTTTGTTACATGGGGATTTAGTTGTGTCAGAGACACTCAATATCAAAGTTAAAGAATTTATTATTCGCCAACATTTTACAAGCAATAAATCCAAATAACAGCCGATACACGAACAGAAAACGAAGAACAAGGTCGCCGTAATAATCTGCACAAAACAGATTATCGACAACAAAGCAGACAACCTTCTCGAACTTCAAACGGTGAAATCAGTCCTAGTTTGAATGTTCTAGAGAGAGGAAGAGGGCTGCGCAAACTTCTGATCAGATGTATGTGAGAGATCGGTCGACAAAAGAACTGGTCACTGTATATGAGATTGTCCCTATATGGCTGATTATGCCCACCTTTAGGCTTTTATAAAAAATGAACCCTAACCAAAACTTCTGCTCCACGTCTTTCAGCAGCCCAAAAAAAAAAAACAAAAAAAGAGCCCAAACTCGCAAAAGGAAAGATAAGCCCATTAGACAAAAAAAAAAAAAGGAAAAAAATTGAACAAATATTGAATTGCAAATAGGAGAATATATATATTTTAACACCCCCCTCAATTCAATATTGAAAAACAGTCAAACATACGAAGAAGATGACAAACCTTTTCATGAAGACCAATAGGCAACCCTTTTGTAAATATATCAGCAGCTTGATTTTCGGACTTAATACCCACAGTTTGAATAATTCCCTTAGAAATCTTCTCTCGTAAGAAGAAAAGGTCCACTTCAAAATGTTTCGTACGTTCGTGAAACACAGGATTGGCTGCTATAGAAATAGCAGCTGTGCTATCACAAAAAAGTTGAACCGGAAGAGCAACATCAACCTTCAACTCCTTTAATAAGTTTGAAATCCAAATAACTTCGCATGTTGCAGCACACATGGACCGGTATTCTGCCTCAGCAGACGACCTTGAAACAGTTGACTGTTTTTACTTTTCCATGACACAAGATTATTACCTAAAAAACACAAAAACCAGTAATAGATTTTCGAGACCCTAAACATTTAGCCCAGTCTGAATCAGAAAAAACTTTTATTTCCAAAGTGTCTCCTTTTTTTTTAAAAAAAAATCCCCTTTCCAGGAGCAGCTTTTAAATACCTTAAAAGTCTTAATGGAATTTTGAAATGAGCTTGAGTAGGCGAATGCATAAACTAACTAAGATAATGCACAACATATGCAATATCTGGCCGAGTGTGAGAAAGATAAATCAACTTACCAACAAGTTTTTGATAAACAGTTACATTGATTAAAGATTGATTATCCTTTTCAAAAAGATGAGACAAAACATGATTTGCCTCAATAGGACAACTGACCGGTTTACAACCAGTCATACCAAATTCAGCAAGTAAATCTAAACAATACTTCCTTTGTGTTACACACAAACTAGTAGAATTTCTTACGACTTCAATACCCAAAAAATATTGCAACTTTCTCAAATCTTTTATTAAAAACTTTGACTTCAGTAAAAGTTTAATTTCATCAACCTTTTTTGAACAACTACCAGTTATAATGATATCATCTACATAGACAAGAAGAACAATAAAAGTAGAATCTTTTGTCATAACAAACATGGAATGATCACACTTACTTTGTTCAAAACCTAGATCAACAAGAACTGACACAAATTTCTCATTCCACATCCTAGGAGCTTGTTTCAATCCATACAAAGATTTTTTTAATTTGCAAACTTTAGACTCATAAGAAGAATTATAACCATCAGGCAAGCACATATAAACTTCTTCATTAAGGTCACCATACAGAAAAGCATTGTTAATGTCAAGTTGATATATTTCCCAGTTAAAGTGAACAGCCATAGATAACACACATCTAACTGTAACCATTTTAACCACAGGAGAAAAAGTTTCAAAAAATATATGCCTTCCTTTTGACTAAACCCTTTAGCAACAAGCCTAGCCTTATACCTTTCTATTTAACCAATTGATTTATATTTAATTTTATAAACCCACTTACACCCAATTGCTTTCCTATTAGGTGGTAAGTCTACAATCTCCCAAGTTTTATTCCTATGTAAGCTTCAAGTTCCAAATTCATAGCATCAACCCAATTAATATCATTCTTAGCTTCAAAATAATTCTTAGGTTCACAACTTTTATTTAACACGGAAGCAAAACAAAAACTTTCAGGAGACAAATTAGCATAGTTTAATACTTTTTCTAGACCATATTTAACTTTCCCATTAACCACATAATCTTCAAGTTTAGAAGGAAATTTAATGTTTCTAGAAGATCTCCTTAAAACTGTGCTAGTTTGTTCCCTAATATCTCCCTCAGAATTATTATTATCTTCATGTTCAGTGTCATGCTCAGCCATGTCCGAATCTAATTCTATATTGCTAGGTTGCTGATTACCAGCCATAGCTAAAGCAATCTCTGAATCAGTTCCAGACGGCTCAGACCCATGACCTGTTGAAGTACTAGTTTGTGTATTCTCATCACTGGAGCTGGGTCAACTTGAGGGCTTTGAGTGAAGTTTAAATCAGATAAATAAAAAAAATTAAGGGTGTTAACTTCAGACGGAGTATCAAGATCAGAAGATGCTTTCTTCTCTTTAAAAGGAAACACAGTTTCGTAAAACCTAACATCCCTAGAAAAAAACATCATTCTTTGATCTAAACTCCAAAGTTTGTACCCTTTTTTTTCAGTTGAATATCCAACCAAAACACATTTTTCAGCATGTGTGGTAAACTTATTAGAGTTGTTTAACACAGTGCTGAAACAAAGACACCCTATAACCCTAAGTTGACCCAAAACAGGAGCAAAACCAAACATAAGTTCATATGGAGACTTCAGACTTCCCACTCAAAACAAATGAAGGCGTCCTGTTAATTAAATAAGTAGTAGTTAGAATACACTCAGACCAAAACTTAAGTGGAAAACCACCTTGAAAGAGTAAAGCCCTTGCTACATTTAACAAATGCCTATGTTTTCTCTCAACAACTCCATTTTGCTATGGAGTATGAACACATGAAGTCTGATGTATAATTCCATTTTCATAACAAAAAACACTCATTTGTTTATATATAAATTCAGTACCATTATCACTCCTAAAAATCTTAACTGATCTACTAAACTGAGTTTTAAGCAGATTAAAAAACCTTTAATATTGTAAAACACTTCATCCTTTAACTTCATGAGATATACCCACACAGCTCTAGTATAATCATCAACGACAGTAAGAAAATACCTAAAAACATCCCTACTTTGCACTCTATAAGGACCCCAAACATCAAGATGAATAAGATCTCCTAATCCCTTAGTTTTATGATCACTTAAGGGAAAAGGTTCTCTATGCTGCTTAGACCTATGACATGTTTCACAAGGATCTAATTTAATACCAGTTTTAATATTTAAATCATTTTTAAGAACATGTAATACAGGTTCAGCAGGGTGACCTAACCTAGCATGCCAAAGATTAATATCACAACTAGAATTACAAACCTTATTTGAAACAGAAGAACTACCACAAAAGTATAGACCATCAAACTGACTACAAGTCACCTGGACTTTCTTTGTTGGAGAATCCTGAATATAACATTTATGTTCATCAAATGAAACAGTCAGTTTACAATCTAGCAAGTTTATGAACATAAATCAAATTTACATAATAATCAGGCACGACAAACACATCATATAGAATAACCTTGTCGCTTAATTTAATATCACCAATTTTAGTTACCAAGGCACTAGTGCCATTAGGATGTTTAACCTTAATATTAAATTCAGTTACATCCTTTTGATTAATCAGACACTCATCAGTCATTACCATGTGTTGATTAGCACCAGAATCAACTATCCACCCTACCTTTTTCCCATTATCAATAAAGTTTGAAAAATAGTAAACATGTTTAAAATCACAGGTAGGTTTGGATGATACAAAACTATTTAGACAAACAGAATTAGCACACATACCAGCAAAACCACTACTCTGAGGATCACCCTTAGATTTATCATTCAAGAGACTAAGCAATTGAGCTATCTGATCATTGGTTAGAGAACTCACAGCAGAAGATGTATCAGTAGTATCAGCAGTAGCATTATTACTGACCATGTTACCCTTGTTCCCACCAGATTTTGACTTCATCCAAGAAGGATAGCCAACAAGTTCAAAACACTTCTCAATAGTATGACCAGTCTTATTACAATGAGAACATTTGAGATTAGGGTTAGGAATTCTAACACTCTTTTTCTTTGATTCATTAATTTGATTAGTTTTAGTAGCAAAACCAACAACATTGTTTAGAGTTTTATCAGAAATATTTTTTGAATGAAGATGTGACTCTTTTCTAGAGATCACTGAAAAAGCATCCTTCACAGAAGGAAGAGTTTCTCTGGTTAACAAATTTGTTATCACAGACTGGTACGAACTATCAAGACCCATTAAGAACTGCATAAGCTTAATAAGATGATTAAAGTCATTAAACTGTTTAGATGCATCACAAGAATTGTGACAACCCGAGATTTCAAGGTCCTTCTCCTACGAATCACTTGTTTCATAATCTTGTTTTTTATTTCAATTCGTCTATGTGATATTGTGTGTAGTTATTGGAATGTTAAATGTTAATGTGTAAAGCTGAGTTGTTAAATGTAAAAATATTAAATATAGTTTATTTAATGTTATTCGCCGCAAATCTCACTCGACGAAGAAAGTGTTCTTTGCCATCTTTAGTCTCGACGAAAAAGGGGTCCTTCGCCATCTTTAGTCTCGATGAAGAATGGGTTCTTCGTCGAGCAGGTTCTTCGCCGAGAAGGGGCTTCGGCCCAGGTCGTTTGAGGCCCAGAATGGGCTGCTGTTATTTTATAACTCCTCATAATCTGCGAAACTTAGAACAAACGTAAAACCCTAGAGCATTTCTCTCCTTTCCTTGCACGCGACGGCTGCCATAGTTCTTCCTTGAAGCTTTTCATGATTTTCGTCTTATCCATCTCGGTTATTTGTCGTTATCACTGTTTTACTTGATTCTCTGATTATACGTGATTATGTGGTTACATGATAGGGTGTTAAATCGTATCTATACATGATGAAGTAGGGTTGTATGTTAATAAGAATTATCAATGAAACCACTTGGGTTTAATCTAAAGGAACGATTGTTATTGAGTGCTCATGAAACCGTCCGGCTGATTGTATTCTGTGTTGATTTGATCTGATTATTGGGTATATATATGTTGTAATCTGGATCGTATATGGTTATTTTATGATTTAGGGCATGTATTAGATGTTAAATGTTGTGATGTTGTTAGAGTGATGATGAATAGCAATTAAGGTTTGTTGAACTTGGAAAATACTGTTGTTTGATCCGATGATCGTGCCCAAGGAATTGTTAACTGTTATTACGGGATTATAGGGGAATGTAACTGACTGTTGTAGGCAGCGACGAAAGACGCCCCGACAAAAAACACGGTTCGATAAAGAACATGGTTCTTCGTTGACTGGATGTTGACGAAACACTAGGGTCTTTCGTCATTTGTATCCTCGACGAAGGATAGTTCTTCGCCGATAGGGTCTTTCGCCATATGTATCCTCGACGAAGGATAGTTCTTCGCCAAGAGGGTCTTTCACCGTAATGATGCATCACAAAATATGGTTCTTCGTGGAAGATGTACATGTGAACAAATGAACATAACAGTTTATGCAGTGTATATGTATATGATGATGAATGTATGAGGATGAGTTTATGCTATGTGATATGTGATGATCTTTGTGATGAATGCAAGTTGTGAAATTACGTGACTTGAACGATTACGAAACTGACTTCACTTGGTAACCACGGTAGGGTTGGTTGTCTAACTAGAATCCGTAACTTTTTATACCGAGCAAATCTAAGGTGAGTTCACTGCTCTTTTTCCAAGCATGCGTCCCGGGGAGGGACATCTGGTAAACGTTCCTGGGAGGAATGTCGGGTAATGGGGTTTGGCTGGAATGTTAAACATGGGATGTTGGTTATTACACTCATATCTATCATTTAAGTCCCTTGTATCGATTTGTTGCAGGGGAGGCAACGGGGTATTAGTTGATAGCGCTATTTAGGTTTGGCACCCTCACACCGTACCGGGGAGGACGGGCGTGAATTAATGACCCCAGTCTTGACCATTGCTTTGATAGAGGCATTGGGGTTTGGACAAATAATCTGGAGCCATCTGCGGTAATCGAGTTAATAACTACATCAAATCTCTGAAATGCTTTATACTTATAATTGGTAATTAAAACATGTTAACAAACTTTGAACTCACTAACGTAGTCTGACACACTTGTCTGCATGCTTGCAGGTCGTTAGATTCATGGTTGGAACTTGCTATCTGGGAGTGTTGGAGTGGTCATGGGTCGTAGCTCTTGGATACATGTTTATTGGTTCTGCACATTTGTTTTGAAACACTTGGATAACTATTTACATTATGCTTTCGCTGAACGTACTTGTTTTAAGTTGTGATTTGAAATAGTTTATGAAATAAATGGGAACTTTTATTTATATCGTGTTATAGTTCAATGTGATTGGTGGCTTGGATCCTGGTACGTCACACGTCCCGCGGTGTTTCCGCATGTGGTATTTTGGGGGTGTGATAGTTTGGTATCAGAGCCACTGGTTATAGTGAACTACATTTTTAAAATGTTTTTTTTATAAAACCAGACTATAACCGAACAGCTTCGAAATTGACCATGACACTCAGCTCCAGATTGCAAGGTTCGTCTCTCGTTTATTTATTGCATAGCATATCTAGTGTACACTTATGTATGATATTGCATGTGATTGCACACTTAGCACTACAGACTGAATTTATGTGTTACTTGCTTATGTCATGTGGTCGATAGAGTCACATTGCGACATTCCTTTAGACTTTCATGGTTCATGTTTTGTGGTATCTCGTGTCTTGCTACTTGGGTTTGAGGAACCTTTTAGCACAACTTGGGAGGAGCTGAGATTGACATGCAAATCGCATTGTTATTATGGGTGCACACATAATAATAATGAGGGGTGCATGTGGTCCCAGTGAGCCTTAACGAGTGTAAAAGGGGTTCCGCTCTGTTGTTTGATGCAAACTTAGTAGTCTGTAGAAGTCTTCGTGAGCTTTGACTCCTACCTTATTTCGACTCTTAACCTGTCCTCTTTTCTTATATAGAATCATGAGCGGACGAGGCCATGGGCGTGGTCACATTGCGATGACACAGGCCGAGTTGACAAACTTGATTAACACCCATGTGGCTGAGGCTCTGGCAGCCTATCAAGCTGGTACGAAATGTACCAAATACTCTTTATTCTTGTGTCGCGTACACAACTCTTACTCGTGTGCTGTATTTTCTCTCGTCCTTAGGTCAACAAGCGAATCAGAATCAAAATAATCCGACTGTCTACACGTTTAAGACGTTCATGGATTGTAAGCTATAGACATTCAGTGGGACTGGAGGGGCTGTGGGGTTACTTTGTTGGTTCGAAAAAGCTAAGTCAGTGTTTGCTATGTGTAACTGTCCCGAGGGGGACCGGGTGAAGTATGCTACAGGCACTTTTGAGGATGGTGCCTTAACTTGGTGGAATGCCCAAGTGCAAATGTTAATCAATAACGTACACACTTCATATTAATCAATAAACCCTGAAGTGGGAATATAAAATAGTTAAAGAAATGCAGAAATACTGAAAAAACTTATCATCTCCAAAGCACTAGTAGTATATAACCTAGATGTAGAACTTACGAAGTTATTGTATGAAGTACTTTACACGGTTTCTATAGAGTATTTTGGAAGAACAGGCTAGGTACAAAAAATATCATATATAGAACAGATAAGCCAAAGATGCGACCAAAATGCACAAGGAAAATAATTTTCCCAAGTGAGCAGCAATGGCATAAACAGAAGTGGGATCAAGACCAACAAGTTCGGCTGCAGAAGCCAGTCCATACATGAGGAGACCGGTAACAGAGACCATGATGGCCCGAGGGTGAGTTCGGAAAGGGAATCCAGGTGCGCCCTGAGACTTGATTTCAGCTAAAGCTAGCAGAGCATTGATGATAAAGCCCAGAGCAGAATGGGGCATGGCCACACCTTCTCCCCCAAATGCTACTTGCCAGTAATAGTGACGCCAGAGGTTGCGGAGAGGAGCAACTAAACGACCACGTATTGTTTTTGATGCTATAGTATGGATGTCGCAGACGAACTGAAACAGAATCATATATGTCGCAGTAAACAGAGGACCACCTTTGAATTTCGCGGGTTGTGGGTCGGCAACCGAAATAACTATTTCTGAGGTGGCCTGATTCATGTTAGAAATCCGGACAGCGGAAGTCGGTGATACATCTATCATCGTTAACATCATCATCATCGTTCCGTACTCGTACTCGTATTCGTGTGTGTGTTTTGTGTACGTACAGAGAATAACAGAGAAACATGTATGGATATAATAGAATCTTGGTACCGAACAAACTGCCGGTAAATACATATATATATGTCTTGTAAGGGGCGGTTGTTATCGACGGTTATTTTTGGCGGGAGTAACCACCTTTTAAATCGATATGTCTTATGTGAGATGCCCCTACACATATCTACAAATATAGTAATATTATAATACATAATAAACATAATATAATCTAGTTTATATTCTAACACTCCCCCTTAAACTGGATTATATTTGCGGGAGTGCATTAAAACGCTCTGATTTGCCTCGTTCACTGCTTTCTCAGCCTGCCTCGAACCTCCTCCTCTTTTGATCAGTCTTTGTGCAACATTCCAGTGGTCCCGTAGTCGGTTCCTTATCATGTTCTTGCAGATCATCTTGCGCTTCATTTGAAGTTAATTATTTAATTATCTTTGCCCTTTGAGATTTAAAATCTCTATAATACCTTTCCAGAATGTTGACTCGTTTGTGTCCACCTTCCTTTTCGATGATACCAACAGCATCAAACAATTCCACCATTTGAAAAAACTTATTCTTAAATATGCCTTGATGTGTGCATATCTCAGTGGGTGATGATTTAAATTCAAGTTCACTTAACATAGTGTCAGTTTTTTGAAATTGGTTATGATCTTGACTGATCATTAATGTAACAAAATCCGAATCCAAATAATCCCTTTTAAATTCATCATAGACCCCACTATCTCTTAATTTGATATAACCATTGTGAATTGTATGACCTGGTAGTCGATAGCAATACTGTGCTTGTTGTTCCCTTGTTTTCCGTTCCATTGTAGGTCTTCTAAAGTTCCAAAAATTAAGGTAATTCTGGTTACTAAATCTCCTTTTCATTGCTAATAGTCCATCTGTCGCTAAAGGTTCTTCTGCTATCGCTAAGGCCTTCCCTTCTTTGTCGCTGAAGTTCGTCACTAAATCTTTCTTTCTTCTCTTTATCGCTGAAGTGACTCTTGTATAAACTTGTTTAAAAAACGGATCATCATGTCCTTTTCCGTTCACATCCTTTATCATTATAGTTCTTCTTGTCCGATTGCTTCCTTGATCTTGACAATCGTATTTACAATCATTGTTGTAATCCCTTTCTTTTCTCTTGTGATGCTTTCGGTTAATTGCCGATTTCTCTCTTGATTCCGTATCCTTGTCGTCTTCTCTATTGTAATAACCGTCCCTGTCTTCCTGCATCTTACCGTTCAGTTTTTGAACATCTTTACAGGCCAAATCATCTCTTTCGGAATCGTCTTCTTCTTTCCGTGACATTACTTCGCGTGCATCTCCGTTATCTTCGTGACGTCCCGATTCGTATTCCATTAATGCAATTTCGTCTTGCAATTCCATTATTGCAATCTCTTGTTTCAAGATTGCAATCGCGCGTAATCGGGGACTCATATAATCTGAATCACTATCTGTTTCTCGCCTCTTCCCGTGTTTGTTTTCCATCTTCTTCATCCGTATCTTCCCAGGATCACGTAATTCTGATCCTAATTCTTCGTTTTCTAACCATGCGCTCTGATACCACTTGTTAGAAATCCGGACAGCGGAAGTCGGTGATACATCTATCATCGTTAACATCATCATCATCGTTCCGTACTCGTACTCGTATTCGTGTGTGTGTTTTGTGTACGTACAGAGAATAACAGAGAAACATGTATGTATATAATAGAATCTTGGTACCGAACAAACTGCCGGTAAATACATATATATATGTCTTGTAAGGGGCGGTTGTTATCGACGGTTATTTTTGGCGGGAGTAACCACCTTTTAAACCGATATGTCTTATGTGACATGCCCCTACACATATCTACAAATACAGTAATATTATAATACATAATAAACATAATATAATCTAGTTTATATTCTAACAATTCATTCTTTTTTTTTTCCTTGCTAAGGTTTGGGGGGTTTAACTCTTTTTTTTATACTCGTGCATACGAGGTTTTAGGGACAATTTAAAAAATAATTTGGTTGACAAAGGTTGGGTATCATGTGTCACATAAGCAAAACAACACATCCATTCTGAGATGGTATCAGGTTGAGGTGTACAAAAGGTTTTTTTTTTTTATAAACTAGTATTGAATCAATTTTTTTTTTCAACAGTTGAGGTTATAAACTGGTTTAAGAGGGAAAATATCCATACCTATTAAATCAATTGTGCTCGGGTTACAAACCGGTTTGAAACAAAAAAAAAAAAAGGTTGTTTAACTTGTTTTCCAAGCCGGTTCCGGTTATAAACCGGTTTCAAAGAACGAGACTACAAACTGGTGCCAAACCTACCTTAGGCAAGGTTTGAACCCACAACCTCTTGGTTGTCAAACTAAAGTCCGAATCAGAGTAGAAAAGATAATGCCTATTCTAGCAAATATAAAGTCAATGCCTATTTTACTAATGCTTAATTAACACGCCAATTCTCATGATTTACCCTTTTTGTTGCATTTAAAAAAAATGGATGGGTTTGAATTAAGCATCGATGTGATTGAAAATATGAAAAGCTGATGATAATCGCCACTTGCCAGATCCGTCTATTGAGCCGGTTTAACCAAAAACCATGTCACCGGTTCAGGCTTGAATAAATTAGCCAGTTATTTCAAAACCGGTGAAAACCCCTTTGAACCCAAACCAGAAACACTGGTAAGTAAATTGATTCAAAGATTCAAGAATTGTTTAGTTTAGTGATTTTAATCTCAACCAAAAGGCCAAGAATGACAGCTGAGGATACTAAGAAAAAAGGCAGTTTATGTTGTTAAGCAAAAAAGACAGTTTATGTTGTTGAATTTACACTTGTGATGTTCATAGAAGTAAGATGAAGATTATAGCATCTTATTGTTATATTTCCTAGTTTTTTGAGAACGGTCCGAATAGCATCTTATTGTTTCATTACATAATGTGGTTTTTGAGGATGGTTCGAACAAAAACAAATAGGCAGTAGTAAACAGCCGATGTTGGCGAGTTGTGGGTTGGAGGAATAACAATTTGTATGATGGGCTGAATAATCTTTTTTCCTTTCTAAGGTTTGATATATGGAGGATGAGGGATAGTGTATAAATGTTTTATACTAGTAGATGTGTGTTGCATGTGTCTTGCATTTATGTGGCATGCGTGTGCCATCATTGGCTTGTGAGTGGCACACGTTCTGACTAAGACAAATTAAAAGTACTTTGGTTAACAAATGACAGAGATTGGGTTCGAATAAACCATCGAGGTCATTGAAAAGTCGACTTTTAAATTTAATATAGCAACTAGGAGCCCACGTTCAAAAATATGTATATAACAATTGGGGGTGGTCGGAAAGTTAGTGTAAACAACAAATAAATGTTTATTTATACCGGAAACTAAGTGGTGTTGACCGCGCGTTGCAACATGTCTGTTACATGGGGATTCGGTGTGGATCATTCGGTTTATACGATATTGAAACTCGATATAGCAATCGAAGGAGAAAACGCAAATATAGTATCGTTAACAACACTGCCGGCCCTGAGAATTCGTGTACCCTGTTCGAGCTTGGAAAAATGTGCCCTTAGGCCTTAACGAAATTGGGTACTTGGCTCACTAAAGGTCTAAACCTAATGCCAAAGGGGTTAATAACTCATCTAAACCATAAGAATAGTTTTGTAAGGGGACATATGTTGGTGTTTGTATTGAAGTACCCGATTAAAAAAATATTTTACATATACATATCGGGTTTTTTCATAAAAAACGTGCCCCTCGAAATATCGGGCCCTGGCCGGTGGTCCTCCCCGCCCACCCCCAGGGCCGGCCATGGTTAACAACTGAAAAAAAAACCCAAAATAAAGTAGTAATATGACCGAAATGATATCAACATGGTTTTTCGGTTCACCTTAACCAAACTAATAAAAACATGTTTCGGGTTGGCTAAAACTGAAGCTTTGCAACGCACGGATATAACTCACTCGTTTCAATAATTAATTTAAGAAATAAAAAAAACTTATTATCACAACACTACATTTTTAACATATTATATTAAATTAATAAATGGATAACTTTGTAAAATAGTAAAAAGAGTAAATTGTAATTTGCGTACCTGTGATTGGGGTGGAAATCAACTTGTGCCCCACGTTTGTAAGAATGGAAACCTACGTCCATGTGGTTTGAAAAGTGCTAAACTTTGAGTCTTGGAGCTAACAGAGTTAGTTTTTACGATAAAAAAGCTTATATGCATGGGGTGAAACAGTCTTTTCACAAGAACTGAAAACCCTACCTCACACCCCCACCAATTAAGACTTCGTTATTTGTGTCCTCGAATTCATCAACCTACCCACTCTTCTTCTTCGGCGATCACCACCACCACACCAACGATCGTCCACCACCACCCACCACAACCACACTCATCGATCACCACACCGATGATTACACACCACCAAACCCCCCTACACCCACTTGTCCCCTACACCCGTTGCACACCCCCAAACCCCCCTTCTGCTCCACGACGCACACCCGTCATACACCACCAAACCCTGCTACAAGGAAAACATCATATAGAGACGACAGCTATAGAGGCAACAAAAGTCGTCTCTATAATTCACCATATAAAGACAACATGTTGTCTCTATAGGATTTTTGTGCTTTTTAACTAGGGAACCCTATAGAGACGACATGTCGTCCTTATAGGGTAAAAATAATTTTTTTTGTGTTTTATTTAATTCTAGTTTGACATATAAGAAACATAAAAAACGTTCAACTTTTAGAGACGACATTTCGTCTCTACAACTTTAGATTTATATATTATTCTTTCAAGAATGAACAAAATAAAAAGAGTAAATTACTATTTGGTCCTTGTGTTTTAACCAGTTTAACCCATCTAATCCAAAAAGGTGAATCTTTTAACTTATCAGGCCATAAGATTGCATTATATAACGGTTTTGGCCTCTAACATTAACTATATTTCTTTTTTCCAGTTAAACTAAAGGGTATTATGGTCCTTTTATAGCTTACGGGTTATATAAAATGCAATCTTAGAGTCTGATATTTTAAAAACTATTTGGGCTAAAGTAGTGTTTTAGAACAAACTTTAGGGACTGATAGGACAATTGACTCTTCTATATTTAATACTTTATATATTGGTTTCTTATAAAATAAATTTATAATTTTTTAAAAATAGGGTTGTCGAAATTTGGTGAACCCGAGATGTATGATGATTTGGGATGACATCATCTACCATTGTACCTTAATGAAATTTGCACCTTCAACCCCTTCAAAATGATGCAACTTTCACATTCAGCCCCCACCGGTTCACCATAAGGAAACCTCCTGGAAAGTGGAATATTGAAATTGAAAATCGACTTTTCAAATTTCAATGACATCGACAAACATATGCTGAACTCGTGCCAAACACATGTAGTTTTTGCTTCTATTTGACGTAATTTGGGAGCTAGTTGCTTGCTGGCTCTATTCTATTTTTTTAATTCTATTTTAGTTGGTTGTTAAAAAAGAACTCGTGCCAAGCACAATCCTCCTTGTTTCCGGCACATGAATACTCCTTATCTACCAGTATAAACATTAACCTTCGAATCCATCATCCTCCTGCAACCAGGCCACCTCAGAAATTGACATTCTGGTTGCATCTGCAGGTCTTGATCTCACCGCTTTTTATCCCACTATTGCTTGGGGTGTGCATTTTGGTGGCATCTTTTGTTCTATGTATGATACTTCCCATATATCTTATCAGCTGTAGCCTGTTCTTTCTATAATAATATACACAAATCATGTAAAGTCGCTGATATGATCATCAATAGTAGCTACTCGGCCGGTGGGGTACTCACTAGCTATTAATCGAGTTTAATCGGAATGGAATTTATATAACTAACTTTCTGTTTATTGTAGTTTTCAATTTTTTGTATATATGTATATATACATACACACATTTTGTATGTAATTATTTTTAAGTAGACGGGTTTTAACCCGTCCTCGACCCTTTTTTAATTATACATGATTAATCACTGGAATTTACTGGTTTTGGCTGGAATCTCAATTCTAGCCGGAATGTACAACTTTTGGCCGGAATCACCGATTTCCGTGCGACTAGGGCCTATTAATGATTGCCAAAAAAAAATCGGCAGCAGTCGGCCGACTAGTGGCCTATTAATCTCAATTTTTCAAGCACGATAACTGCATAAGTTCTACATGTTGGTAATTCTGTTTTCTGTATCTCTGTTTTCCAGTAAAATAAGTGTTCTATCTTCCCACTTTAGGGTCTAATGATTTTTCACGAAACTGGAGTATATTTTCCTTGATGATTTCTCAGATTTTGTTTGTTGTTCCAGGAAAAGTAGATTGAAACTTGCATTTCATATCATATATGTGTTGAATGTGAACCATGAGCTCCTTATACTGTTTTTATATATAAAAATTGTTTAGTTTACTGATTTTAGTCTCAACTAAATGGCCAATAATAACAGCTTGAGAATACTAAGCAACAAGGAATATGAGTTGAATTTACACCTGTGATGTTCAAACTTCAAAGAAGTAAAGGCAAAGCAAAGGGGCCCATTAGCAAAGGCTTATCCAGTCGATCTTCGTAAGTAAGTAACACTTTCATCGATGATACGATTATCACATCTTATTGTTCTATTAGACTGAGTGTAGTGAGGCAACCTGTTGAGTGGGCGTCTTGCGACACGTGGCGCCACGTCACATAAGAGGATTCTGACCAAAAAAGGGGTAGTGGGGCAACCTTGCTGGGTGGGGCGTCTTGCGACACGTGGCACCCATTTATTTTGTCTTTTTTTTATATAAAATATATAAAAAAAATCCTATTTTTTATAAAAGTCTTTTTTTACTTCAACCAAAATAAAAAAATACATCAACAAAAAAAAATTACTTCAACCAAAATAAAAAAAATACATCAACTAAAAAAAAAATACTTCAACCAAAATAAAAAAATACATCAACTAAAAAAAAAAATTACTTCAACCAAAATAAAAAAATTACTTCAACAAAGGTTATATTTTTCTCGAATTTCTTGCTTCATTTACTACGCATTTTACGCCACTTCGCGCGGATACTATCGGCATCACGGTATCCTTCTTCTTGATCTTCCAACTTGAGGAAAACGTTGTAAATACGAGACCAATATGTTTTTTCCTTTTGATAGTTACTACACTTCGGGTCTTCGGTTATTTCTAGCCAAGCCTTTGACAAGCTCATTTCCTCGTTGGAAGTCCATGGTATCGGTTTGGTTTTCAAGCGTTCTTCACCCGGTGTTTTCCTCTTGTGTGAACGTTTCTTTTTTTGACCGACATCGAACTGGGTCTCCGGAACTTCTTCGTCATCTAAATCAACCACTAGATGGAATACAAACAAAGTTAAAAAAAAACATATTCTTTACAAAAAAATATCTAAAAAATTTATACCATTTTGTTGGCTCGATCCTCCAACGTTTTGAAAACCACCGGGTTGTTGTGTGTTCCAAGTGGTGAACCCCATATGTTGCGGTATCGTCGTATTGTTGTAGTATACTTGCGGTGTAGGGCTAGAAACGTGCATATTATTGAAATAGGCGTAAAAAGCGGGGTTGTTTAAAACGTTTGGGTCGGCCAAATCGGGTTGTGGATTTGAAGATTGCGTATTTTGGTTGAAAGGAGGGATGTTGTGGGGATACATTTTGAAGAGTTGATAGAAGATTGGTATAAATTTTGATGAATTGAGAGAAGATTGGTATAAATTTTGATGAGTTTGAGAGAAAATTGTGGTAAAAATGTGTTTGATATGGGATATTATTTATAAAGGTTGGATTATTAAAAAAAAAAAAAATAAGCTTAGCCAACATAACCGTTGGCAACGGCTATATTGGAAATCAAGACATTTGAAATGGGCGACGAGAATGAGTCGGGCAAGAGGGGGTCGCCCCCCAAGTCGCCCCCGGGGGCGGTGTTCCAGGCGACTTGGGGCGACTTGGGGTGGGGAGTCGCCCCACTACACTCAGTCTTACATAATATTTTGAACCAACAAGGCCCATTAGCAAAGGCAAAGCCTTTAAACACCTGGATTTGGGAGGAGAGTAAAGAGATTAATTGGTAGAGAATGTTATAATCGGAATACGATTCTTCACAGTTAAACACACACGCATCTTTATTATGCAGAAATCTAACTCAAAAACTGCAAGTTTCAATTTTCCCTACCAATTTGATTGGTATATATAGCTAACCTAAACACGTTAGACTATAACTAGGAAACCTATTAATTAATTACATAATGTTTATCTAAACACACTTCCTAACTTGACATGTTTAGGAACCTTAGGGTGAACGGGGCAGGTGCGGGGTAAAGGGCGGTGAACCCCTTCACCGCGCGGCCGCCGTTCCCCTTCACCGCGCGGGGCCTTTGATTTGCGGGGAGTACTCACCGCATGGAAAATCCGACCGTTATTTTAACCTTTTGAATTTAACAACTATATAGCTGTTTATATTAAAAAGGGGTTTTTTATATATTTAAACTATATAAACATAACCCACTTTAAATAAATACGCACCAACCCATTTCCTTATTTCTCCAAAACCACTCTACACCTATTTTATTTAAATGGTGGAAGAAATACGCATTGGAAACTAAAACATGATCTAGTTGAGCATCTCGGAAGAATAGATTTTTCCCCCACCTATTGGTCGAATCCGACGAAGAGTAGAAATTTTAGTTAGTTTATTTTTAATTAAATGTAATTTTAATTATTTTAATTAAATGTAATTTTATTTTATTTTTAATTTAATGTAATGTTTTTTAATTTATGGACTTTTATTTTATTAAAATATGTTTCATTTATTAATTAATAGTTTCTAAAAAAGGGAAAAAAATAGTTTACCTCTCCCCACGAGTGGTGACCACCCCTTATGTCACACCCGCTCATAGGTGGAAGCACGAGGCGTGATCATGATTAGTTCTCATTGCCTACGATGTCAGTAAACAAGCTATATGATTAAAAAATACGATGTTCATCCATGATATAGATTTTAGATGAAGTTTACAAGCCACAATATGTTCAAAAAGACGACGCTAAATTATATTGTTTAACAAATGACTTGTTACAAAAATAAAGTTTAAATGAGTAAAGACTTTGCATTCTATATCTCGCTCGAATGCGAGACATACGAACCAAACCCCCCAAAATGGATGACATTGACTTCCGACTCTTGTTCTTTTCTTTTCTCCTGTGCAAAGTTCACTAATTTCCTGAAATAGATGTAAGTTGAAAAATCAACAAAAGTTGGTGAATTCATGGTATCAAATGAATCTTTAAAATGTGAGATGTATTTGTATAAAATCTGGTATGTGAAGCGTCAATGAAATTGTTGATCATTAATGTTTTGCAAGGACATTAATATGTGTGACGACATCGGAAGCAATCCAATCCTTGACGATTTTTGTGTCGATTACCCTCGACTAGGAAACAAAAGAACTCTTCCGTGTGGGTCCCATGGACCAAGATTGGGGCTCGCCAAAACCCAGTAGATCTACCCCTTTCGTTCCTCGGTCTAAATGTGTGATTAATGGTGCTTAAGTTCCATCATATTCGCACATGATCTAAGTGGGTTTCATTCCCTAGCTTATCATACCATTGTACACGTATCTCCCCCGATAGTTGTAAAATTGAAAAGCGTTTAAAAGAAGAAAAGGGGGACATGAACTCACTGAATGCGTCCGTGCATAAGCTGCTAGAAATCAAATGCGTTTTCCTCATTTGTGACACAGCCTACAAGTGTCCTAAATTCGTTAGACACTTAGGTCTATGTATAATCTATGTATAAGTACTACATCTTGAATGTGTATTAGGTCTTGTATTGAGTTGTAAGGAAGTCCCGTTTATTGAGCCATGTTGTAGATGGATTGGTGTCTAAGTTGTTAATATATATTTCACAAAATATGTATTTTTGTATGTTCATGCGTTATATAGACGGGCCTAGCCCTCTTGTGACTTCGTGCCTCGCATGAGTGTTATGTACGTGTCCGCGACATGTGTAGAGCCGAGCCCCTTTTAGTCGGGTCTCACATGTTTGTCTCGATGATGTCGTTAGTGAATATAATTATCTTCTTAAAATATATTTTCTTGTTTAATGTGATCTTCGATCACCTTCTAAGTGTATGCGTATATATATTTTCAAAAAAATACATATAATCCAAGTTCGCTGAGAGTTAAAATAATACATTTTTAACTCGTTTCTTGTATTTGTGCGCCTTTGACCAAGTCAAGGTAAATGTATAATTATATTTATTTCACAAAATAAATATCTATGGTTTTGTTAGATAATATTTTTAATATTATTTTGGTGTAAGTGATGCGTAGTCGAGTGTTATATATATTAGGTGCATATTTTAAGCCCCTTTAACACTTTTTAGTCAAGTTTTAAATTTATAAAACACGATATTTACTAACACTAGACACACATATGAGCAAGTGCACCCATCGTGAACGTAGTATAGTGTTGGTAAGATACCGAGGTCGTCCAAGGACACAAGAGCTTTTAGTACCGGTTTATCCTCAACGTCTAATCAAATCAAAAAGAAGTTTTAGAAAAATGTTTTAAACTAAGAAAAATAAAAACTAACTAAAATGCTGAAAATAAAAATAAAAAGAAAAAACAGATATACAAGATGAATCACTTGGTTCCGACTCGTATCTAGTGTAACATTTGATTATTTCCGCACTTTTGCACTATTTTAAGAGACTATCTTAGTTATTGTAGTAGGCCCCTCTTTTGAAGGTGACGTTACCCTCACCCCAGTAGTTTGAGTCAGCAAGGATACAATCCTAAAAGGGTGGATTATTGGAAGATAATTAATTAAGTTATTAATGCAAATTATGGTAGGCCCCTCTTTTGGAGGTGACATTACCCTCGACTAAGTAGTCTGAGTCAGCAGGGATACAGTCCTAAATAGCCGGGTTATAGTATTAATAGTAGTTAACTTATGAGGGGATCAAAGAGTTTGGACCCCCGCCATCCAATACCGTTAAGTATTGAAGCAGGTCCTACTAAATTTGACCCAGGTCCATTGCAGGACCTCTAAACGCTGAACAATGGCAAGACCTTTACCAAACTGTTCCCTTAACCCCCGACCAGGTAGCCAACATACCTCCATATAGACCGTGGAGATATGAATGGTGAAAATCTTTTATTTTATATAGACAGTAAAATAATTTCAAGACACCACGGACAAACGATAAAGAAAGATCACCTTCAACATAAGCAACTAGTTATTAAAGTCATTAATACGAAACCAAATAAAAAGTACGAAAAGATTAGAAATAAAAAGTATTACACTAGACACTTTGTCTTCACCAAGTGATGTAAGAGACTTAGGCAAACATGGCCTTGATTGTCAAGAACTCTTACGATCAATCTTGGATCCCGAGACGACTCACACACTCTATGATGGACAATGGATGATGGTGTTATGGTGGTGGTGGGTGGTGGGTGAAGTGTGAGAGAGGTGGTGTGCCAAGGGATGGTTTGAGCTTGAGCCAAGCACTTCTATTTATAGGCTGAACAGAAGCTCGGGCACGGCCCCGTGTCCAGTGGGCACGGCCCCGTGTCCACATCCTTCTCTTTCTTCATTTAATGCAGTTTTGTCTTTTTAGTTGACCACGCCCCCGTGTCCGCTGAGCACGACCCCGTGGTGCAGAAGATTCTTAGTACTATGCAGATTTGCTGGATTGTGCGAATCTTATAGTTGACCACGGCCCCGTGTCCACTGAGCACGGCCCCGTGGTGGGCAATAGAAGCTTCTACCACTTTGTCTTTTCTGCTGACACTTGGGCACGCCCCCGTGCTGGCTGAGCACGGGGCGTGTTCAGTCTTCTGATCTCTTGTTTTGCTTGGGAAGATGCTGTCGTGGGGTCGGGCATGTCACATCTTGTTCCTTTTCTTGTATTTATGTTAGATTTTGATGTCTTTTTGCTTCTTTTTTTAATTTGGGCTCATTTAATCCTGAAAATACAAAAGGAAGACAAAAGCACACTTTTTCCAACATTAGTACTAAAAAAGGGTTAGTTTTATGCCTCATTTGATGAAATTTATATGTTACATTTTTAACACATCAGTAAGTATACTTGTATGAATAATTGAATATCTTGTATTTTCACTAAGTGTATACTTAGACAAGTATATATGTATTTAGGTATAAGTACCCATGTGTTTGGTATTTAGTGACTAAAATCATTTCTTATGATCTTTATGTTTTCTGAAATTATATTTCTTAAAAATAATATATTTTTAAGATTTGCTTGTAGTATATATATTTCTTATACTTATTAAGAGTTTAGTCATTTGTCCGATTGTCCGAATTGTCCGATCAACCGCTATATGTCAAAGATATATTAGGTATAATATATATTCTCCTTGTATGTTGTCAATGTACCCATGTATGGGTAAGTATATGTATACTTTCTAACTTTTTGATGTGTATTTTGTATGTGTATTCTTGTGGGCATTTAGTTAAATATACTTTCCCATATTTATTCTAAATATATAATACACATAAGTATACATATAATCACATATTTGTTTGGTTGCTATATATATATATAGGTATGGGATCAGGAGAAAACGTCCCAAAGTGTGAGAATGGTGGGAACGCATCTTGGGCCAACACGCGGCGCGGGACATGATCAGGGTCTGGGGTTTTTTTGTCTTTTCAATATTCTTCTTTTTTCCCGATTTCGTGTGTGACATGCTGCTTCATTTTTTGCGTCCAAGATAATTTTGGCTTTAACTAGAATCATTAATTACTTGGCGTTTTACTATTTTTCCCCGATTTCGTCTCGTTGAATTAATTCTTTTTATGTCACAGAGTTAATTTTTTTGGCGTTATGCCATTTTCCAAGTCATTTTTTGGCGTTCGGGGCGTTTGTTAATAATTGATTACCATAGATTAATATTTTATAAAATTACAACAATACGAAATCAAAATAAACTACTAGTCTTTTGTGGATGGGATTACTCCAGAGATGTACCCATCGCTTTGTTCATCACGTTCTTCATATTCATCATCATCAACTTTTAGATTGGCGTATAACGCCATCATCTCGTCTCTTTTTTGCTGAAGCCTATTCTTGAATATCATTGCAACCTTGGATTTTGCATCGTTCGAAGGTGCTAAATCACAGAGTTGTTTAAGGAGAAATAGCCTCCCTGTCTTCAACATTTCCTCCATTGGAAATTAATATTACACCCCGTGTTGATAAGTCACTTCAACCGTTCCTGCTTCTTCATGCATTACCCAACTGCTACATGTTGGTAGAGGAGTATCGTAAATATCATCATCATCTTCTGCCGAAAATTTTCTCTTCAATCTTCTTATTACAGTTCGAGTTCTTTCACAATCATTGGCCATTGGAACCCCAAGGGCCGGAATATCCCTCTGAACCCCTTCATGTAACAACCCGTGTTTTTGAAGTCAAAGTACAAGTCAAAGTCAAAGTCAAGGGAAGAAAAGATTGCTAATTGCGATCTGTCACTCCTTGCTTGAACATTGATTGTACTCCTTGACTTGTAATCGATATTCTAATTTAGGTTGCTTTAGTTGTATTATGTGGAGTACATGTTAATAAATCATAGTTTAATCGCTAATCACATCGCTACAGCATCGCAACCCGAATTATAGGTTATGGATATTGTTTTACATGTGTATGCTATTATGTGTTACTTGTGCATGTTTATACTTATTTTGGGATGATAATCGCGAACACAATCGCAACTCTATCACAACGCAATCTCAATCGCATAACACAGAATGGGTATGATTAGGTTTATGACTATTAGTTAGGTTATTTGTGTAGCTAATGGGTAATACTATCTCATCGCTTATTCGCAACGCTCAACGCATAAAACGAAACATCGAAACGCAACTCGCCGGAGACGTTCGACCGAATGACCATTCGATCGAATGGTCATCCGTCCGGATGACCATCCGATCGGATGGCCATCCGATCGGACTGTCCTCCGATCCGTCACACTACACCGCTTCTCCTCCTCTCTTGCCTATCAATAGCACCTGTCACATCATGAACAGTGATGTGACAGCTCTCTCGTTCGACCAGCTCGTTGCAGCCATCTTTTCTCTCGATTTCTCGCGATTCTTGTAAGTTTCCAACCCAAATCTTGTACTTCTATCATCTACACACACTCCTTCATCTTTTTCACCATCAAATCTTCACTTTTAACCATGAAATCAGCTGATTTGAGATGTTCTAGGATGATGTAATCATGGGGTTCATATGAACTTCAAGATTTGACCTCATTCCACCAGGAATAACTCAGATCTAGGAGATTTCAACATGATTAAACACTAATTTCACCTAAATCTAAACATTTGTAAGTGTAAAAGAGTTGAAAGAACGCTCTTCCTAACTTTTCTCACAACTTTTACACTCATGCGCTCAAAACCGATGAAATCGGAGCTCATTCAGGCCTTCCACTCATTTTCTAGTGATGTGTCGGTCTGAGATCTGATTCCTATCCACGAGATAACCGACTTGGCGGGTTGAACATGAACAACCGTCAAGAACAGTTAACTGGTTAGAATGGGGTGATTCCTATCCGATCGGGTAACTTGGACTTGAAGGAGTTCCCATTGTTTAACACGTAGTCATGCCCTCTCGATCAAACCGTAAACTTCCAAACTTAACAAAATTCAAAACGAGTAAGTCACCAAACGGACTGCCGTCCGATCGGATTGCCATCTGATCGAACGACAATCCGATCGGATGACTCATGGTCTCAAACACTTGAACTCTTTAAAAAATTTCAGTACCAGTTTCCAGTGAATGGCCCTCTGAACGGACGACCATCCGACCGAATGACCATCCTGCTGTGAACTTGTTCTTCATAAAATGTCTCGCTGGACGGATCGCCATCCGACCGAACGACCATTCGACCGGACGACCTAAAAGGTAGAGATACTTCTTGTGTTATAAAATGCTACAATGAAAACTTCAAAGCCATCATACACAAACGCATCCTTCCCAAACGAATGGCAAACCGACCGAATGGCCATCCGACCGGATGACCATCCGTTCGGATTGCCATCCGATCAGATGACCCTTCGTCACTATGTTCACTTGCACCGTTTAACGCATCGTTCATCGCTTATGCTATCGTTCTACAATCAGGCTAACTCTCCAGCGCTCCCTTCAATCCAAGACGATGTTTTGTTATTAAACACTATCTGTGAGTATACTCGATCCCTTTTTGCTTTAACCACTTTTGGGTGTTACATACGTTACTTATACTAAATCACATCGATCACACAACGCAAACACTTTTATACGCTAACCGTTACTGCATGTTATACGTGTTACTCGATGAATTCTTGTATGTTATGTTTACACAGTGATTGTTGCCTGACACCTTAGCAACGATAGTACTATAGTTTGGACTCAGCACCTGTCTTGGACGGGGGTTGCTAAGGGTATTTCTTCACGTGTCACAGTGGTGATATGTGTTGCGCACTCTACAACTCGCAGTCACATCTGTGCATATTTCATTGTCGATAACCTACTTGCTTCGCATTAAACATGTTACATGCTGGTTATACGTAAACCGCTTTCGTTATCTATTATACTATTAAACTTGTATGCTCACCTTTACACTATGTGTATTGACTTTTATTTTAACATATGTGACAGGTGTTTAGGATGTTTGCTCTATTTGCTGGAATCAAGCTAGGAGGGAGTCTAGAAACTAATCTAATAAAATCTGAGTTGTCGGAACAGTTTTCAATTTGTATTTGAGAACAATTGTCTGTAATAACTGTGCTACTTTATATGTTACGACATGGGACGTAATGATTAAAATATTTGGTAATCATAGTTGTTATGGAATCACTTGGATTCCGCCCCGATGATTCCGCCATCGGTTGGGGCATGACAAATTGGTATCAGAGCCATAACTATAGGGAATTAGGCAAGACTTGACCTAGTCCGGGTCAATGTCTTAGAAACGACCTAGACTATAGTCTAAGCACCAACAGACTGACTTGTGCATACCCAGTGGGGGTTCTGCACGAGCTTACTTGATATTCTTGCTCGGACTCGCTGTACACTACACTCTGGCGTGAACATCGCATACTACTGTTCCGCGTAGGATCAGCCTTTCCTAAGCTGGCAACACACAAACGAACGATCTGGTTGAGGCTAGGTGTGAAAACCGCAAAACTCTCGATCAAATAGCTCGTTTGACGCACATTTTTCACTATAAACCTGAGAATTTGCGTTGAATCAGGAATGAAATCTATACTTCGACGCAAATTTCCCTATCTATCTTGTGATTCTACCACGCAAACCGCAATGCAGTCGTTAAGTCATGGGTGAAACCCGAACCTTGATCACTTGCTTCCATCCCCTATTTTGGTTTTACAAAACTCTCACCAAAGTCTCGACGGACTCCAACAACTTGATTCACGCAAACGCCGAAAGGATGTATGCCATTCACCGCAAATCGGTGAAAGAGAGCACAGTCCCTTAGGCCAAAGTGTGAAATTGCAGTCCTTGTGAATAGTCAAATCACTTTGGGCAGTCAAAGTCTAGCTCACCCGAGATATTGTATTTGATTTTATGTGTTTTGATTCTGGATTCGAAACCGACGGCTCTGTGAATTATCGATTTTATGTGAATTTTATGTGATTTTATGTGTCTATGTGTCTGAATTTTGGTGATTTATACGCTCTTCGCTGTTTGCTTTGATCAACACACACAACTCGCACTGCACATCTACCTCAATACGCTAACAAATCACTTATGTTACTCGCAATCGCTACTCGCTCCTCGCACTCGCAATACTCGATCGCCTTACGTCGCTGTGAAGGATAGGTGAATACGTGCAGTATATGTAGGTTAATACATGCAAAATATAGTTGGAAATGCGTTTATGTGGACTATGTGCTTCCGTGCTTACGTGGAATACATGCTTATGTGATTACGTGCTTCTATGGATTATGTGCCTACATGATTATGTGTCTATGTGATGAGACGTGTTCCTGAGCTTTATATAAAGTAGCTTTATGTGGGATCATAGGCTATACCCGATTTAATCGAAATTGTGCTTGAGTCCTGTGACGATGTCTGTTGTAGACAATGTCGTCATTCGGATCTCACACTGCTCGCTCCGCTTGCCGAAACCATGAGGACAAACGCATTGCTGCTCTAGTCGCAAAGTAGATGGCTAAGGTCATTCCGTAAATTGTCAGCGAGCTTAATGAGAATGCTAGCAAGTCCTCTAAGGAATCAAGGACTGATGCTCCGAAAGCTACTTTTAGCTTCAAGCAGTTTAAAGCCTGCGGCCCTAAAGAATTCACCAGAGAAGACAGGCCTACCGCCATGTTTCAATGGTTCGATTCGATTGAAGTCACTCTGCGCCAAAGCTGCTGTCCTAATAATCTCCGCACTGTTAACGCTACAGGCGTTTTCCAGTCTAGGGCTCTAGACTGGTGGACTGCCGAAAGAAACAAGCGCGGAAATGATGCAGCCTATGGGCTTACGTGGGATGAGTTGAAGGACATCATGATGAAGGAATTCTGCCCTCCCCATGAGCTTCAGAAGCTGGAGGATAAGTTTTGGCACATCAAACAAGAGGGTGGCAACAACGCTGTTTTAACTGCCCAATTTAAGCAGATGAGTATCATTTGTCCGGGTCAAGTCTCTACTCCCGATATTACCATTAAGAAATACATCCGTGCTTTACTGGATTGTGTCGCTGATTTTGTTCAAGCTGCGAAGACGACAACTATTGAGGAAACCTACCTGCTCGCTGCCGAGATCAATGACAAATGAGTTAGGCTGGTTACTTTGATAAAACCACCAAGAGTCTTCACCAAGTTACCGCTGCTCCCACCGCTGAAACCGCCGCACAGCAATCTTCAAAATCGTCACGCCACAAAAGAAAGAACAGCAACTCCAGCAACAAGAACTGCGTTGTTACCGCCACTCCACTCCAAGCCGTACTCGCTCAACCGCAACCTTAGAACCACCAAGTAGCGGTGCCAGTGACCAATGCACCGCCAACCAAGCGTGCATATACTGGTCCACACGCGCTATGCCCTACTTATACCTATCATCACCCGGTTGGAATCACGTGCCGGTTTTGTGTTCACTGCAACCTGTACGGCCACTTTACTACTAATTGACGTACCGGTCCTCGCCAAGCACCAGCCCTAGTTCCAGCTCCTGCTCTACCAGCTCCCCAGGGCCAACAAGCAGCTCCTGCTCACGCAAGAGCCTGCTATGCGTGTGGTGATCCCAACCACTTCGCAAATGTCTGCCCCAACAGAGTGGTGAAGCAAGAGCCACAACAACAGCCTGCGCAACAATAGCAGTAACCTCAGCAGCAGCCAATAGCCCGCGTATGTGCATTCAACATCAACGCTCGCCAGGCTCAAGCAGACAACAACGTGGTTAATGGTACGTTTCTTGTCAACGGTATATATGCTTCGTGTTTATTTGATACTGGAGTCAATAACTGTTTTGTATCATTTGAATTCGAGAAGCTCCTAAACCGTAAGCGCGCCCATCTCCCCACGACGTTGAAGTTGCCACTAGAAGAACCGTCACTGTTCGTTCCGTTCTGCGTGATTGTACTCTTGAACTCAACAATCACGTCTTCCCTATCGATCTTATCCCGATGTAGCTCGGTCGCTTTGATGTCATAATAGGTATGGATTTTCTTCGTGAAAAGAGTCATTTCTTTAGATAAAATTATTCATTTCTCGCTCGCTAATGGTGATCAACTTTGTGTATATGGTGAAGCCGCATCGAAGAATCTCAAACTCATGTCGTGTGTCCAAGCTAGCAAGTATCTCCGCAAGGAATACCAAGCTTTCTTGGCACACATCGTAGTAGCGGAGTAGGAAAAGAAAGAGAAGGCAATAGAAAAGGTTCCTGTGGTTCATGATTTTCCTAACATCTTTCCTGAGGATTTACCTGGTTTACCGCCTAGCCGTCATATCGACTTTCGAATTGACCTCATCCCTGGAGCAAATCCTGTCACTAGAGCGCCTTATCGCCTCGCCCCATCTGAAATGCGCGAACTCTCAAGTCAACTCCAGGAATTGCTTGATAAAGGCTTCATTCACCCTAGCACCTCTCCTTGGGGCGCGCCTGTCCTTTTCATCAAAAAGAAGGACAGATCGTTCCGGATGTGCATCGACTACAGGGAATTGAATAAGCTAACTATCAAGAATCGCTATTCCTTGCCTCAAATCGATGACTTGTTTGATCAACTACAAGGTGCTACGTGTTTCTCGAAGATTGATTTACGCTCAGGCTATCACCAGTTACGCATTCAAGAGGAAGATATACCCAAAACCGCTTTTCGAACCCGATACGGTCACTACAAGTTTGTTGTTATGCCCTTTGGTTTAATTAATGCTCTCGCAGTCTTTATGGATCTAATGAATCGTGTGTGTAATACCTTTCTCGACCGCTTCATCATCGTGTTCATCGATGATATCCTGATGTATTCCAAGTCAAAAGCCGAACACGCGTGACATCTCAGTTTTGTTCTTGAACTACTCCAAGGAAACTGTCTCTATGCCAAGTTCTCCACATGTGAATTCTGGCTTGAGGAGGTTCAATTCCTCGGTCACATTGTCAATAGTCAAGGTATCCATGTCGACCCTTCAAAGATAAAAGCAGTTAAGAGTTGGGTTACACCAAGGAACCTGTCACACCCCGATATTTCCACGTATTACCGGTGGGCCCGCTGGGGAGTATCGTGACGTAGTTGATATCATCATAGTCAAACAACACAACTTTAAATGCACAGCGGAAGCAAAAGATAGATTTATTTCAACCGAATATATTGTAATATTAAGTATCACAAAATAGTTGAAACAGATCCACATGCGGATCAAATAAAAAGGAACCATAGTTCATCAGACTTAAATGCATCCAAGCTTGCGAGACTCTTAATGATGCTAAGGAGACGCCAGCCTATTACGCTTAGTACCTGCACTTAACCTTTTTGGGAAAATACGTCAGTTTACACTGGTAAATACAATTAACTGACTCATTTTGAAAAGGTTTAGAAAATTGATTTGAATGCACAAGGCACAAAACATTTTATAACTTGGGATAATTATTTATATATAAACTTGTAAAAGAATTACATGATCGTTATACGTTCAGTAGTCCGGATTGACACCGGGTTAAAGATTAATAGAGACACCACATGATATAGTCCCGCGGCGAGTTATTTCCGAAACCGGCGGTTATTCCTTATTATTTATATATGCACTGTCGGGTGTACGCCTACACCCCGTGCTTAGGTCGTGGCCATTTCGTAAAATGATGCCAAGGATATCCGGGACATGGTCATTAACCCCCCAAAGGCTTTAAGCAAACAAAACAATTTAAACGGGACATTTCAATAAATTAATCTTCATACAATTAAAAATTCAATGCCCGACCAAGCGGTATTTTATATACCGTACCCCAAGTCCGTATAGGGAAAATAAGTTAAAAGTATTTACCTTTACAAGTATTAATCACAAACAGCAAGTGTACGTAGCTTTTACCGGGTCTCCTATTCTGGAACAAAGGTTTCTAATAACCTATTAGATTCCTAACGGGTCTTTAATTAAGCCTAAACTTAGACCGGTTAGTTTTAAAGGAAGATACGGTTCAAACGCACAATTAAGCGAAGACCGGAATAGAATGTGATTTAGACCCGAAAAGTTTGAAGACATGTATAATATGGGTAAACTAAACACATTCTGGATTTTGAGACAAAAATGATAAGGTTTGACCCGTTTCGGTCAATTTATGCAAACTAATTACATAAACCGAACCGAACGCGCAAGATGCGTAACGGGTAACCATAAGAGTCATATACAGGTTTCCTAAGTTAATATGCCTTAAATATGTTGTGACATCAGTAGGATATGTTCTATTATGCCCAAAACGAATTTAAACTCAAACTATGCCCCGTAGGGGCATTTTGGTCATTTTAAAGGTTATAAAAGAGTTTAAATAATAATCTGAGTTACAGGTCTGATATAATCAGTAAAAATACTTAATTTAATAAGTTATAACAGTAGGGTATTACATATATGTGAAATTTACCTTTTATAACCAGTCTATGCACCTTAGGGGCATTTTGGTAATTTCACCTAGACTTAAAAGGTCAAAACTGGAAATCTGAGTTTAAAACTTTTGCTTACTGTTAAAATATAAAAATTTACTGAAAATATCAGTAGGCATCAAACCTTATATGTTTAAAATAGTTTTAATACATACTATGCGTTAAAAACGCTTAAAAAGACGATTTTGAGCTATTTCCGGGTTTTTAAAGAAAAGCTGATATTTTTATTATTCCAGAAGGCTCAAAATATTTTATTTATCATATTAGATCAGTAGAAAAAGGTTTGGTATCAAAATAATTTGTAAAACTCATTTTATAGCCCAAAAGGGCAAAACGGGCAATTACCTAATCAAGCTTAGAACTCTATGTTATGCTCAGCCTAAAATAAATAAAAATCTTCAAAAATCCTAAAATATTATTTTATATCAGTGGGTAAAAAGTTTGGTATTAAAAATTGGGTTTAGATAGGCTATATGCTAATTACGCCGTTTATTTAATAAAAAGCTTTCTAATTACGCTAATGAGCATAACTCCTAATCTAGACCTCAAACTGATGTCAAATTTTAGGGACAAGTCTATAAATCAGTAATGAAGGTTTCTTTTCTTTTACATTTTCAAAAATCACATTTTAAGGTCATATGGGCATAATAGTGAACATTTAAGCACTTAACGGAAACATGCATATGAATCGGATAACTAATGAACCAATTTGTATAATCTCAGAGGGTTATACTAACATGTAACCTGGTCCTATTAAGGCTCTAAGGAATTTCTAAAACATGCTACATTGGGTCAGAACTGAAAGTCAAAGCAAAAGTCAAATTATAAGACTTTCGGTTCCGAACCAAGCCAAAACTGAAAATTGTCTGGTTGAACATGTTTAGACATGTTCTTACATTAATTACCAAGTTATATTAATGATAAAATAGGTTGCATGGCTCTTACATTGCTAATTATGCATTAATTTGAAAATAAGCTTTCTGTTGACTTTTTAAGATTAACTTTGACCCGACAATTAACCTAGTTAGAGTGGGAATCAGAGGGTGCCCTTTTAAGGGTTTATTACCCACATAATTACCAACTCATAGGTACTTTCAATTTGAAATTTGACTGGACAAATTATGATTAATTACGAAGTCAAACTCTAATTATGACGGTTTGACTTTAGGCTAATTATCTAAGCTAAACTGAATTAAAGAAAGTTAAGGACACTTACAAGGGTCCTAAGCACTACTAGTGACTCCTAGGAAGGGTGCTTGAGCTCCAAAATTCTCCAGAAGTGAAGTTGTGAGAGTTTCAAGTGAGTGTGCACAAAAGTTGCAACATTGGAGCTCCTTATATACCCATTTTGATCATCTAGGATCATGCCAAGGAAGTCTACAGGTGATATGAGATGCTTACAAGTGCCCCCTATGCATGAAATACCATTGGGACAGCCCCTGGATTGCAAAACAAGCGTTTAAAGTCGGTTAACAAGCCTGAACTGGCACCTGTGCGAATTTTCTGATGCTGTAGTGCTCAGGCGGCCCGCGTAAGGATTCTCTGACACTTTACGCGGCCCGTGTGGCTTCCTAGAACCAGCCAAACAAGTTTCATAATTTTCATTTCAGCCCCTGGTCCTTTTAAAAGTGGTTTTGAGTTTATTTCTTGCACTTTTGGTCCTCTAACTTGACTTTTAAGGGCTCCATGACATAACCAAACACCGTTAAGTCCTCGGTTAACCTTGTGATCACCTGAAAAGCCTTAAATTTCAACGTTGACGCTTTTAACCCCTCGTATACGAATGTTGTCAAAACTTTCTCATACTTTATCGAAACCTTGTGAAATTTTAATCACTTATTCTAGTGAGTATAATTAATCGTTACAAAGCTTCGGGTTTGCTAAAAGGTCACTCAGAGGTATACTTTAAAACATGTTGACACATTTAACCCCTGTAGTTTGAAATCTCTCACCTTCTTCCACAATTAGCTTCGTGTGATCCATGATTCATTCGTTTAAGGGTATAAACATCGTGTAGGGTTACAGTAACGTATATTTATCCATTGTTGAGACTTTGAACCCTAATATTCACATACTTTCTTTGTTTGACAACTTTAGTCCCTCTAAAGTAATCTTTTACACGTTTAAAGCTCATGACACGTGTCGATACATTATTGGGCATAAATTTACGAGGTGTTACATCCTCACCCCCTTAAAAGAAATCTCGACCTCGAGATTTACTTAAATAAATGAGGGTATTTTTCTTTCATTGTGGACTCTACCTCCCATGTGTACTCGGGACCTCTACGGGCATCCCATTTAACCTTTACAATTGGCACATGCTTCCTCCGAAGCTTCTTAACCTGCCGATCCTCAGTCGACAAAGGTTTTTCCACAAATTTCAAGCTCTCATCTATATGCACATCCGTATGTGGTATGACTAGCGATTCATCAGCTAGACATTTCTTTAGGTTGCAGGTGTGGAATACATTGTGAATACCACTGAGCTCTTCAGGCAAGTTTAACTTGTAAGCCACTGTTCCTACACATTCGATGATCTCGAATGGTCCTATATACCCTGGGCTTAGCTTACCTTTCTTACCAAAACGCATCACCCCCTTCCAGGGTGATACTTTAAGCAATACTTTATCACCAACCTCGAACTTTAGAGGTTTACGCCTTAAGTCTGCGTAGCTTTTCTGCCTATCTCTGGCAGCTTTGAGACGATCTCTTATCTGCACAATCTTGTCTGTCATCTCTAGGACTATATCAGGTCCTGTTAGTTGGACATCTCCAACTTCTGCCCAGCAAACGGGCGTTCTGGACTTCCTTCCATACAAGGCTTCAAATGGTGCAGCTTGGATACTTGAGTGATAGCTATTGTTATATGAAAATTTGATCAATGGAAGATGTTCATCCCAACTTCCACCTAGGTCAATAACACAAGCCCTTAACATATCTTCCAGTGTTTGAATCGTTCGTTCGCTTTGACCATCCGTTTACGGATGATAAGCAGTGCTGAAGTTCAGTCGAGTGCCTAGGGATTGCTGAAAACTTTTCCAGAAGTGCGATGTATACCTTGTATCCCTATCAGAAATGATAGATACTGGCACTCCATGGAGAGATACAATCTCGTCCATGTACAGCTGAGCTAACTTATCTGAGCTATGTGTTTCCTTAATAGGTAGAAAGTGAGCTGACTTAGTCAATCTATCCACTATCACCCAAATAGTATCATTTTTTTTCTTTGTCTTTGGTAACTTGGTGATAAAATCCATTGTCACCATTTCCCACTTCCAGGTGGGAAGTTCAGGTTGTTGTAGCAAACCTGACTGCTTTTGGTGTTCAGCTTTAACTTGCGCGCACGTCAAACATCTGGCTACATAGGTAGCTATAGACTTCTTTAAGCCTATCCACCAGAATTTTGCCTTCAGATCCTGGTACATTTTATCAGCTCCAGGATGAACGGAGTATTTAGAACCATGGGCTTCCTGGAGGATGACATCCCGAAGTCCTCCATAAATTGGAACCCATATTCGTCCATTTAATCTAAGGATTCCGTCCTTGCTATAGGATAACTGCTCTTCAGTTACTCCTAGCTTTCATCAGGATAGTTAGCTTCTAATACAGCTTCCTTCTGCGCAGCTAACAACTTTTCATTCAAATTATTCCTTAATTCAATGCTCTTGGCATTGATTCTTATAGGCTTCACTCTTTCCTTTCTACTTAAGGCATCAGCGACCACATTCACCTTGCCCGGATGGTATCGTATCTCACAGTCATAATCATTTAAAGTTTCCATCCATCGTCGCTGCCTCATGTTCAAATCCTTCTGATTAAACAAGTGTTGGAGGCTCTTGTGATCAGAATAGATCACACATTTGGTACCATACAAATAATGCCTCCATAGCTTTAGTGCAAATACAACGGCACCCAACTCCAAGTCATGGGTGGTGTAGTTCTTTTCATGCACCTTTAACTGACGTGAAGCATAGGCAATGACCTTGCCCTTCTGCATAAGCACACAACCCATACCGGTGTGTGATGCATCACAATATACCACAAATTCATCCATTCCATCTGGCAACGTCAGTACTGGAGCGTTGCTCAATTCCGCTTCAAAATATCGAAAGATTCTTGCTGCTTAGGCCCCCAGTCAAACTTGCTATTCTTTCGAGTTAGTAGAGTCAGGGGTGCTGCAATCCTTGAGAAGTTTTCAATAAATCACCTGTAGTATCCTGCTAAACCTAGAAAGTTACGAATCTCAGTAGGCGTCTTCGGCTCTTGCCAATTCATGACAGCTTCAACTTTAGCGGGATCCACCTGAATACCACGCTCACTAACCACGTGTCCAAGAAACTGGACTTCACGAAGCCAAAATTCACACTTTGAAAACTTGGCGTAGAGCTTCTCATGATGTAGAAGTTTTAGAATGCATCGAAGATGCTTCTCATGGTCGGCCTGATTCTTCGAGTAAATGAGAATATCATCGATGAAGACGATGATGAATTTATCCAAGTAGGGCTTGCAAGCGCGATTCATGAGGTCCATGAACGCTGCTGGTGCATTAGTGAGCCCAAAAGGCATCACCAAGAACTCGTAGTGACCGTAACGAGTTCTAAATGCAGTCTTGTGCACATCTTCATCTCTAACCTTCAGTTGATGGTAGCCTGACCTCAAATCGATCTTGGAGAAATAACTTGCCCCTTGCAATTGATCGAACAGATCGTTGATCCTGGGCAATAGATATCTATTCTTGATAGTAACCTTGTTGAGCTCGCGATAATCGATACATAGACGCATCGATCCATCATTTTTCTTCACAAACAGGATTGGTGCTCCCCATGGGGACGAGCTAGGTCTAATGAAACCTTTTGCCAACAATTCATCTAACTGAGTCCTCAACTCTTTCATCTCTGTTGGTGCCAACTTGTAAGGTGCTCTAGCAATAGGTGCTGCTCCTGGAATAATGTCAATTCTGAATTCTACTTGCCTATCTGGTGGCAAACCAGGTAGTTCTTCAGGGAATACTTCGGGATATTCAGAAATGACAGGGATGTCTTCATTCTTAGGCTTCGGCTCATCAATAGTCACTTGTGCCATGTAAATGACACATCCTTTCTTCATACATCTAGAAGCTTTAAGCATAGACACTTGCTTAGGTAACCCATACTGAGTATCTCCCTGTATGGTAAGTGGCTCACCATACGGAGTCTTGATCACTACTTTCTTCTTGTCAGACACAATCTGAGCTTGGTTATGGGATAGCCAATCCATGCCTATTACTATGTCGAAACCGGCTAACTTCAAAGGAAGTAAGGACAAAGGAAAAAAGTGGTTCCTAATGGATATGAAACATCCATCTAACACAGTTGATGCGGTTTCTATGGTGCCATCGGCTAATTCAACCTCATATTTTATGCTTAGGGTTTTAATGGGTAGACTTAACAACTTACAAAACTTATCATCAACAAATGACTTATCTGCTCCAGAATCAAACAACACCCTTGCATAAACATCATTAATAAGGAAGGTACCTGTTATGACATTATCATTCTGGATCGCCTCCTGTGCGTTCATCTGGAAGACCCTAGCATTGGTCTTTTTCCCATCCTAAGCCTTCTTAGCAAACTTTGGGCTGTTGGACTTGATATGCCCTTTTTCATTGCAGTTATAGCACGTAGCATCCTTGATTTTCTTACAGTCCAATGTCTTGTGCTCAGAAGATTTACAAATCCCACAAATTCTCGGCTGTGACTGGGATTTCGATTTCGATTCGTATCTGCATTTTTCGAAATGGTGCTTCTTACAGATTTTACACTTGGGCTTATCACCCGACTGATGACCATCCTTCTTGGTTCCAGAACTCTTTTTGTGGTCATTGTTTCCCTTACGCTTCTTGTCTGAACGTCGTGAGTTGTCATCCTCACGTTTTCTCTTCTCAGCGTCTGTGTTTCTCAGCGATCTCTGCCTGACCGCGTCCAAAGTAAGTGACAATGATATATCAGCTGCAGACCTAAAGGTAGCTGGTCTAGAGGCCTTCACACTGGCCTTGATTTCTGGGGCCAAACCCCAATGAAACGAGCTACCCTCTTGGGTTCCGGAGTCACCAGATACGGAACCAGTCTTGACATAGTGTTGAAGCTCGTAAGGTAGGCTTGACAATCTAGTTTTTTCATAACCAAAGACAAGAAATCAGACTCAATCTTTTCAACCTCATGCTGAGGGCAGTAATTCTTCTTAATCAATGTCACAAACTGCTCCCAAGACAGATTGTACAATGGGATTTTCCCTGTGGCTTGGATCAAAGACCTCCACTAGGCTAGTGCCTCACCTTTGAATGACTGAGATACAAACTTTACCACATCCTTATTAGCACAACCACTGATATCTACCACAGTGTCCATCTCATCTAACCATGACATGCAGTCAACTGCTCCTTTCTCTCCAGTAAAATCCCTGGGTTTGCAGGAAACAAAGTACTTATAGGTGCAACCTTTAGCACGTGGTTCTTGATTTAACACAACTCTCTTAGATGGAACACTCCTCTGATTTGTTGAGTGATGAGAATCACTTTTATGAGCGGTATGAGTTCTAGAGGGTGGTTTAGAATGTGGCACAGACTGGGTCCTTACATGGGTACCACTGGATTCATTGAACTGTCTCTCCAAGGCTCGTGTAACAGCATTATCTATTAATGCTTGTAATTCTGCTCCTGCTACGTTAACCCTGGAGGTGTCATGATTCTCTCTGGGGTGACTGTTGGCTTCATCTGACCCGGCCATGTAGCTAGATTGCTACATAAAGTAATGATTTTAATTCATTCAGTGGTCTATAACAGTTTTATCATCCTAGAAGATTTATTAATCATGGTATTTAAGAAACCATTTTGATTAATTAAGCATATAATTATTCAGGATTTTCATCATATAAATCCTTAGTTATAATTAAAGTATATAAATGGCAAAAAGGCCTAGTCCTATGGAAAGTTTTAAATCTTTAATCATGATCTTATAGGGTCATGGTATTGAGGTTTTAATTATAATTCATTACCTCTTCTTAACAGTGGGTCGAAGACCACGACTGTCTTTTGTCTTATATGACAATGAGTATAGCCCGTAGGCGTTATATCCCTAATGGATGTTTTTAAAAAAAGTATTTGGGAGAATCAAATATAGGGATGAGTTAGGCGATTTTATCGAATCACTTTTGTCAAGAGTGTTAACATGTTTTCAGATGTTAACAAGGATTGGAACCTTTTGAGTAGGTTTTTACCAGCTTGGTCATGTCTGCAACGATGTATAGACTAGGTTTTACCTTTAAGATTATTTTTAATATTTAACGCAGAACAATCCTAAATTGAGGTGTTAATAAGGATCTGAATCTAATTTGGGGAACTACCATCTTGGCCTTGTCTTAAAATGACACGTGGCTAGGTCTTGTCCTTTTTAGATTTTATCATTTTTATTATAATGATAGGTCTTATAAAAGGAATGTTATATTTTCATTTATTTCACATATTATATTTATGCATATATTTTAGCAAAAATGAAAATTTGAATTAAACCATTTCACTACAAAAATTGAACAAGTACAGATTTGCCCTAAACGGGACTTCTACAAGAAATAACATGCCCGCGCAGGGGCTTAAACAGAAATAACATGCCCACGCAGGGGCAGAATACAAAAAGACATGCCCACGCAGGGGCAGAATACAGAAACAAATGTCCACGCAGGGACTTGAACACAACACTAAAACTAACAAACAAATAAAGGATTTAATGATCCTTTTTGCTTTTCCCTTTAATTAAGTTTGCCAGACTCTTGAACATTCCTCGGTTTTGCCTACGGTCTTACCGCACCTCATTAATCCTTTGAAGAATCTCCTGATGCTGCGGTGGCGACATCGCTGGCGACTGCGGGGGTTGCAGATATAGCGGAGGTTGAGGAGGTGGCGGTTGATGATACCCATAAGGTGGGTACCCATAGTGTGAGTATCCGGCTTGATATGGGACCCCAAAGGATCCTTCCGGATGATGGGCATTGTAGTTTGCCGCTGCTACTAGGTAAGGGTCAGCCTCGGCGTAGTTGTAGTTGGTGTGGACCGGCTGAGCCGGCTTATGTAGGAATTGGGTACCCACCTTATGGGTATCATCAACCGCCCCTGGGACCCCAAAGGGATTATACGCCGCTGAGCCGGCGTATGTAGGAATTGGGTCTCCAAAACCCAATGGTGGTGGCGCGACAGGCGCAGAGTTTACTTCCGAGACGGGGTTTGAAGGCCCACCCATCTGCGGGTCTTCATGGAGTGGCGGGTAGCGGCTGCCACTTGAGGGTTAAGGGGTGCTGATTCGCACTCCTCCTCGCACGGACATCCGTGCGTTTGATCTGCTTCGCCTCAGTGGCTCCGGAGGTTGTTGCTGAGCTGGTGGTGGTGGCGGAGTGACCGCTACAAAACGGGAATCCTCGGAGGGATCCTGCTGTGGCTGCTGTGGCGAGTTGTGGTAACTGGGAGTAAACACCCAGTCGATCTGTCTGAACCTCTCCTCATAACTGTCGGGACCATTATAAGGTGATCCCAGAAAAGGTGACCCATCCGAAATTTCGATGGGGTGGTTAGGGGTTCCAGACGGTGGCTCAGCGGGATCGGTGTCTTCGTCCATGTCCATCGTATGGTCGCCCGAGAAGTGGTCTTCAGGTCCTAGTGGGTTAAAACCCACTGGTTCTTCAATGTAGTTTGCCAGGTTGAACCGGCTTTGGAAGACAGGTGTCGGGTCATCGAATGAATAGTGAGGGCTGGATCTCTGGAGGGGGAGGAAAGATGGTTGCGGGTTATGGGGCTCATTTTCAGAATGAGGCCCGTAGGAATGGTGATAGGATGGTGACGAACTTAGCGAGACGGATCGCGTCGCTGGCTCCATATACGTCCTCCAATGCTCCTGAGGACTCGTACTCATTGAAGCAGGCGGGGTTCGTCTGTGTGAGGGCCCGGCCTCATGGTCGTGGCCTGTGATTGGTGCCTTTCCTCTTCCCCTGTTGAACCTTGGTGGCATGATTAAACCTGTTAACATAAACAAAGATAACAAAAAGGAAATATATATAAAAGACCAAATAAAACAAATCGGGATTTGTCCTAAGTTCTTTGTCTAGACTCAAAAATTTAGGAATGTGTAACTGTGTAACTGAGATTAAACACATAAGGCTAGTGTTTAATTCACTCAGTGTTGGCTCTGATACCAACTTGTCACACCCCGATATTTCCACGTATTACCGGTGGGCCCAGTGGGGAGTATCGTGACGTAGTTGATATCATCATAGTCAAACAACACAATTTTAAATGCACAGCGGAAGCAAAAGATAGATTTATTTCAACCGAATATATTGTAATATCAAGTATCACTAAATAGTTCAAACAGATCCACAGGCGGATCAAATAAAAAGGAAACACAGTTCATCAGACTTAAATGCATCCAAGCTTGCGAGACTCTTAATGATGCTAAGGAGAGGCCAGCCTATTACACTTAGTACCTGCACTTAACCTTTTTGGGAAAATACGTCAGTTTACACTGGTAAATACAATTAACTGACTCATTTTGAAAAGGTTTAGAAAATTGATTTGAATGCACAAGGCACAAAACATTTTATAACTTGGGATAATTATTTATATATAAACTTGTAAAAGAATTACATGTTCGTTATACGTTCAGTAGTCTGGATTGACACCGGGTTAAAGATTAATAGACACACCACATGATATAGTCCCGCGGCGAGTTATTTCCGAAACCGGCGGTTATACCTTATTATTTATATATGCACTGTCGGGTGTACGCCTACACCCCGTGCTTAGGTCATGGCCATTTCGTAAAATGATGCCAAGGATATCCGGGACATGGTCATTAACCCCCCAAAGGCTTTAAGCAAACAAAACAATTTAAACGAGACATTTCAATAAATTAATCTTCATACAATTAAAAATTCAATGCCCGACCAAGCGGTATTTTATATACCGTACCCCAAGTCCGTATAGGGAAAATAAGTTAAAAGTATTTACCTTTGCAAGTATTAATCACAAACAACAAGTGTACGTAGCTTTTACCGGGTCTCCTATTCTGGAACAAAGGTTTTTAATAACCTATTAGATTTCTAACGGGTCTTTAATTAAGCCTAAACTTAGACCGGTTAGTTTTAAAGGAAGATACGGTTCAAACGCACGATTAAGCGAAGACCGGAATAGAATGTGATTTAGACCCGACAAGTTTGAAGACTTGTATAATATGGGTAAACTAAACACATTCTGGATTTTGAGACAAAAATGATAAGGTTTGACCCGTTTCGGTTAATTTATGCGTAACGGGTAACCATAAGAGTCATATATAGGTTTTCTAAGTTATTATGCCTTAAATATGTTGTGACATCAATAGGATATGTTCTATTATGCCCAAAACGAATTTAAACTCAAACTATGCCCCGTAGGGGCATTTTGGTCATTTTAAAGGTTATAAAAGAGTTTAAATAATAATCTGAGTTACAGGTCTGATATAATCAGTAAAAATACTTAATTTAATAAGTTATAACAGTAGGGTATTACATATATGTGAAATTTACCTTTTATAACCAAACTATGCACCTTAGGGGCATTTTGGTAATTTCACCTAGGCTTAAAAGGTCAAAACTGGAAATCTGAGTTTAAAACTTTTGCTTACTGTTAAAATATAAAAATTTACTGAAAATATCAGTAGGCATCAAACCTTATATGTTTAAAATAGTTTTAATACGTACTATGCGTTAAAAACGCTTAAAAAGGCAATTTTGAGCTATTTCCGGGTTTTTTAAAGAAAGCTGATATTTTTATTATTTCAGAAGGCTCAAAATATTTTATTTATCATATTAGATCAGTAGAAAAAGGTTTGGTATCAAAATAATTTGTAAAACTCATTTTATAGCCCAAAAGGGCAAAACTGACAATTACCGAATCAAGCTTAGAACTAGATTTTATGCTCAGCCTAAAATAAATAAAAATCTTCAAAAATCCTAAAATATTATTTTATATCAGTAGGTAAAAAGTTTGGTTTTAAAAATTGGGTTTAGATAGGCTATATGCTAATTACGCCGTTTATTTAATAAAAAGCCCTCTAATTACGCTAATGAGCATAACTCCTAATCTAGACCTCAAACTGATGTCAAATTTTAGGGACAAGTCTATAAATCAGTAATTTTAGATTTTCAAAATCATATTTTAAGGTCATATGGACATAATAGTCAACATTTAAGCACTTAACGGAAACAAGCATATGAATCGGATAACTAATGAACCAAGTTGTATAATCTCAGAGGGTTATACTAACATGTAACCTGGTCCTGTTAAGGCTCTAAGGAATTTCTAAAACATGCTACATTGGGTCAGAACTGAAAGTCAAAGCAAAAGTCAAATTATGTGACTTTCGGTTCCGAACCAAGCCTAAACTGAAAATTGTCGGGTTGAAAATGTTTAGACATGTTCTTACATTAATTACCAAGTTATATTAATGATAAAATAGGTTGCATGGCTCCTACATTGCTAATTATGCATTAATTTGAAAATAAGCTTTCTGTTGACTTTTTAAGATTAACTTTGACCCGACAATTGACATAGTTAGAGTGGGAATCAGAGGGTGCCCTTTTAAGGGTTTATTACCCACATAATTACCAACTCATAGGTACTTTCAATTTGAAATTTGACTGGACAAATTATGATTAATTACGAAGTCAAACTCTAATTATGACTGTTTGACTTTAGGCTAATTATCTAAGCTAAACTGAATTAAAGAAAGTTAAGGACACTTACAAGGGTCCTAAGCATGACTAGTGACTCCTAGGAAGGGTGCTTGAGCTCCAAAATTCTCCAGAAGTGAAGTTGTGAGAGTTTCAAGTGAGTGTGCACAAAAGTTGCAACATTGGAGCTCCTTATATACCCATTTTGATCATCTAGGATCATGCCAAGGAAGTCTACAGGTGATATGAGATGCTTACAAGTGCCCCCTATGCATGAAATACCATTGGGGCAGCCCCTGTTATGCAAAACAAGCGTTTAAAGTCGGTTAACAGGCTTGAACTGGCACCTGTGCGAATTTTATGATGCTGTAGTGCTCAGGCGGCCAGCGTAAGGATTCCCTGACACCTTACGCGGCCCGTGTGGCTTCCCATAACCGGCCAATCAAGTTTCATAATTTGCATTTCAGCCCCTGGTCCTTTTAAACGTGGTTTTGAGTTTATTTCTTGTACTTTTGGTCCTCTAACTTGACTTTTAAGGGCTCCATGACATAACCAAACACCGTTAAGTCCTCGGTTAACCTTGTGATCACCCGAAAAGCCTTAAATTTCAACGTTGACGCTTTTAACCCCTCGTATACGAATGTTGTCATAACTTTCTCATACTTTATCGAAACCTTGTGAAATTTTAATCACTTATTCTAGTGAGTATAATTAATCGTTACAAAGCTTCGGGTTTGCTAAAAGGTCACTCAGAGGTATACATTAAAACATGTTGACACATTTAACCCCTGTAGTTTCAAATCTCTCACCTTCTTCCACAATTAGCTTCGTATGATCCATGGTTCATTCGTTTAAGGGTATAAACATCGTGTAGGGTTACAGTAAGGTATATTTATCCATTGTTGACACTTTGAACCCTTATATTCACATACTTTCTTTGTTTGTCAACTTTAGTCCCTCTAAAGTAATCTTTTACACGTTTAAAGCTCATGACACGTGTCGATACATTATTGGACATAAATTTACGAGGTGTTACAGAACCCGTCTGAAGTCCGTTCTTTTCTCGGACTAGCGGGCTACTATCGCCGATTTATCGAAGGATTCTCTAAAATCGCGGTACCGCTTACTTCTCTCACGCATAAAGACAAGGCTTTTGTTTGGGGAACTGAACAAGAGATTACCTTTCAAACTCTCAAGCATATACTCTACAATGCTCCTGTTCTCGCTCTACCCGACGGAAACAACGATTTCGTAGTCTATTGCGATGCCTCTAACCTCGGTCTAGGTTGTGTCCTCATGCAACGAGACAAGGGTATCGTGTACGCCTCTCGACAACTCAAGATCAACGAGAAGAACTATACAACCCACGATCTCGAGCTTGGTGTAGTTTTTTTGCGTTAAAGATTTGGCGACACTACCTATACGCTACCAAGTGTACGGTCTTCACCGACCATGAGAGCCTACAACATATCTTTAGCCAGAAAGAGCTGAATATGAGCCAACGCCCATGGGTTGAACTGTCGCAACCCCCGCCCCCTATCTGTCCCGGGAACGGGCGGCCGCGAACTCAGTTTTGGTGGTATCGGTGTTTATTAATTTGGCAGCGGAAATTACATCAGGACCGTAGTTAGGAAATATTTTATCAGAGTAAAACACCACATTTTATAGAAATACACACATTGGGATAAAACCCAAGTTTTCATTACAAACTGATTTATAGGGATAAATCCCATTTTATTGAATTAAAACGCCTTCTTTATTTAGGTAACTTTTATAGGCACTTTTCCAAGCCTTCAGTGCTATCCAGCTGGCTTCTAATTGGCTTTCACATTGTGTTACCTGAAACACGTTTTAAAAACATTTGTCAGTGGGAAATACTGGTGAGTGAATCCCAGTTTAATCAAGGAACATTAATTTAATTTAAACTTAACAGTATTGAGGGCGATTACAATGTTTATATCTACCCAATTACTCATTCAGTACTGTCAATCCTGACTGGTGGGTCATATTACACATTGGCTAACTCTTCGTCCAATAGTAACGTTACTCGCATTTTGTATACAAAACCCCAACATACCGGCAGTAATCGTAGAATTACAAAGACTCAATCACTGCTAAATTGCATTGTAAAATAGTTAAGGTTTTGTAAAAACTGTTTACAAAAAGGAGATTACTCACATTGCTGTCTTAGATTTTCCGTAAGGGTTTCCTGGTGATAATCTATAATTTACACAAATGCATGTGTTTTAGTATAATAACCCATTTTAACATTAGTAATACCTCCCCGAGACGGCATTCTAACGACTACGTCGGGCAGAACCACGACAGCCGTTACGGAACCCTAGATCAATCAGGCAGCGTATCTAATACGTATCCAGGGGTTATAATACTTACAACGGAGCAGAACTTCGCTATTTAGGGGGGTATAATACCCGAGTATAGTGTATACTACATAATATTGAGATAAATAAAGAAAGTTTTGAACGAAATCGACTGAAGGCCGATCAAATCAATTTATAGGGCCTGACTATCACTTTTACGCGGCCCGCGTAAATGTAGACAAGGGCCTACGCGGCCCGCGTCAAACCCGGTCAACAGCGTAGCCTATCCGGGTCACTCCCTAGCCTCGCCACGATGATGACACGTGTCATCACCGGGCTGCGCCACACTTTTGATCTCCCGCGGCCCGCGTAAGACCTTTAAGAGGTTTACACGGCCCGCGACAAACCCAAAAATCAGAATTTTAATTATTTTTAATAATATTTAAGGTATTCGGGGCCCGTTTTCACGTATGGGGTGTATTTTAGGATATATTGAGATATTTTAAAATATATTAGGGTGTCAGAAAATATTCGAGGGTGTCGGTTTTCTTGAGGATTGTTATGTCCTCCCCACCTTGTTTTAGAGCTCGTCCTCGAGATCCACCAGAACAAGTGTGGATATTTCCTTTGCATTTCTGATTCAAGCTCCCATGTGTATTCAGGTCCACTTTTGGAGTCCCACTTCACTTTGACCAGAACTAGTCTCTTGTGCTTAAGATTTTTTACTTTCCTGTCTTCAATTTGTAGAGGCCTTTCTACAAACTTGAGTTGTTCATTTACCTCTATATCCTTAAGAGGCACTACTAGTGATTCATCAGCTAAACACTTTTTGAGATTAGATACATGAAATACATCATGTATTCCTGCCATTTCCTCTGGCAGTTGTAGCTGATAGGCTACAGGTCCTATTCTCCTAAAACTGTTTGAAGGTCCAACATACCTGGGGCTTAGCTTTCCTCGTTTGATGAATCTTACTATTCCTTTCCAAGGAGAGACCTTTAACAATACTTTATCTCCTACTTGAAATTCCAAGGGTTTACGTCGGTTGTCAGCATAGCTCTTCTGTCGATCACGTGCTGCTTTTAGTCGTTCCTTGACTTGAATAATCTTGTCGGTTGTTTCTTGCACTATCTCAGGTCCAGATAGTTGCTTTTCCCTAATTTCTACCCAACAGACTGGGGTTCAGCACTTTCGTCCATAAAGTGATTCAAATGGTGCAGCGTTGATACTTGTGTGATAACTATTATTGTAAGAAAATTCTATTAAAGGTAAGTGATCATCCCAATTACCTCCGAAATCAATTACACAAGCTCTAAGCATGTCTTCCATCGTCTGAATTATCCTTTCACTTTGTCCATCCATTTGAGGATGATCAGCTGTGCTTAGATTTAACTTGGTTCCCATTGCTTTTTGGAAACTTGCCCAAAAATGAGAGGTAAAATGACTATCCCTATCAGAAACAATTGATAAAGGTATTCCATGTAAAGAAACTATTTCATTTACATATAGTTTAGCTAATTGTTCCATAGTGAAAGTTTCCTTCATTGGTAAGAAATGAGCTGACTTGGTTAACCTGTCTATAATCACCCAGATTGTATCATTACCTTTTCTTGTTTTGCGTAATTTAGTAACAAAATCCATTGTTATAAATTCCCATTTCCACACTGGCATTTCTAACTGCTGCAACAGACCTGAGGGTTTCTGGTGTTCAGCTTTAACTTGTGAACAAGTTAAACATTTAGAAACATAGGCTGCTATGTCCTTTTTCATTCCTATCCACCAGAAATTCTTTCTTAAATCCTGATACATCTTGTCATTTCCTGGATGCATCGTATACTTAGACTTATGGGCTTCTTCTAATATACGATGACGTAGGTTTCCTAATTTAGGTATCCACATTCTCTTTTTATGGAATCTCCAAATTCCATCTGTTCCTTGTTCTAATTCCTTTAGCATACCTTTTAATTTTTCAGTATCCTCCTTGATTACTGATTCTTGTGCTTCTCTTATCTGATCATTTAAATCTACTTGCAGATTTAATTTAAGAGAACGTACCCTTTTTGGCTTTTCGTGATACTTTCGGCTTAAAGCATCTGCCACTACATTTGCTTTTCCTTCATGATACTGGATATCACAATCATATTCACTAAGCATTTCCCTCCAACGTCTTTGTCTCATATTCAATTCCTTTTGCCCGAAAACATACCTTAAACTCTTATGATCAGTGAATATGGTAAACTTACTACCATAAAGGTAATGTCTCCAAATCTTAAGGGCAAAAATTATAGCTCCTAGTTCTAGATCATGGGTTGAATAATTCTCTTCATGATTCTTAAGTTGTCTAGACGCATATGCTATAACCTTTTGGCGTTGCATCAACACACATCCATAACCTAGTTTAGAAGCGTCACAATAGATTACAAAATCTTCAGTTCCTTCTGGTAACGCTAGTATGGGTGTATGGGTTAATCTTTGCTTAAGAATTCTAAAAGCTTCTTCCTATTTTGGTCCCCATTCAAACTTAATGGATTTACAGGTTAACTTAGTTAAAGGAATGACTATTCTAGAAAAATCTTGAATAAACCTCCTATAATATCCGGCCAATCCTAAGAAACTTCTAACCTCGGTTGGTGATTCAGGGGTTTTCCATTTGGTAATCGCCTCGATCTTTGTTGGATCTACATGAATTCCTTCATGATTGACTAAGTGTCCAAGAAACTGTACTTGTTCTAACCAAAATTCACACTTTGAAAATTTATCATAAAGCTTTTCCTTTCTTAATAGGCTTAAAAGTGCGTGCAAATGCTGTGCATGTTCCTCTTTACTTTTAGAATAAATTAGAATATCATCTATGAAGACAATTATGAATTTATCCAAATATGGCTTACATATTCGGTTCATCATGTCCATAAATGCGGCTGGGGCATTGGTTAAACCAAATGGCATGGCAGTAAATTTATAATGGCCATACCTTGTTCGGAAGGCGGTTTTAGGAATGTCCTCTTCCTGCACCTTTAATTGATGATATCCTGACCTTAAATCGATTTTAGAGAAAAATCGAGCTCCTTGAAGTTGATCAAACAGATCATCGATTCTTGGTAATGGGTACCGGTTCTTAATCGTGACTTTGTTCAATTCACGGTAGTCAATGCACATACGCAATGATCCGTCCTTCTTTTTAACGAATAAAATTGGTGCTCCCCACGGCGATGAACTTGGCTGTATGAATCCTTTTTCCAACAATTCGTCTAACTATTTCTTTAGTTCCCGCATTTCGGGTGGTGCCAAACGGTAAGGTGCTTTGGCAATTGGTGCTGTTCCTGGTAGTAGATGGATTCTGAATTCAACTTCTCTGTCCGGCGGTAGTCCTGGTAATTCTTCCGGAAATACATCTGAAAACTGAGACACTACGGGAATATCTTTTAGTTCTTTTCCTTTAGTGTTAGTGATTATAGAAATCAAATACACTATAGATCCTTTTCTTATATAGCTTGCAGTTTTCATCACAGAGATGAATTTAGTGGATCTAGAGGGTTTATCACCTTTAATTGTGATCTTTTCACCCTTTGGTGAATTTACTTGGATTGACTTTTGATCACATAAAATATTAGCTTTATTGGCTATTAACCAATCCATTCCTAAAATGACATCAAATCCAGCTATCACGTCTGGAATCATCTTGGCTTCATCCGCAGTCAGAACGAATGCTCTAGCATTTTTAGTGTTCTTGTTATTCGCAGCTGGAGCTAATTTCAGACAGTTTGGCTTGATATGACCTTGTTCTCCGCAATTGTAGCATATCCTGTTGTTGGCTTTCCTCCTGCAGTCTTCTTCCTGGTGACCTGATATTTTGCAGAAACTGCAATATATGGAGCATCTTCCAGAATGCTTCCTTTTGCAATACTTGCAATAAGGTGCAGATGTGGAACCTACATTTTTCCCACGGTTGGAATTTCCAGATCGGAATTCCTGGGTAAGTCTTTGAGCTAGGTTTCTCTTCTGGTCTTCTTCTCTAGTACGGATTAATTCATCTGTCAAGGTGTTGGCTAGTTCTACAGCTTCTTCTATGGTTTGAGGTCTAGCTGCTTTGACTACATGCCTAGTCTCTCCAATTAATCCCCATATATAGCTGGAGATTATCACTTCCTCTTGACTGGAGGATAGTGTTCCACCATTCGAAGGCTGAGTTTTTAAACAAATTAGAAGCAAACATTATCTTGTCTTCTTTAGCACACTTGCTTATTTTTAGAACAGCCTCAGTCTTTTCTATCCAGCGTAGAGCTGCAATGGGTCCTTCATTGCCCGAGAATTCTATTGGTTTGCAGGACCAGAATTCTTTGTAAGAACAACCATAAGGCATGGTTCTTCTTCTTTTGGGAATGGGCACTTGAAGTATGGGTCCATTGTTCACGCTATGTTCTGGTTCAGTTGGTCGCTTACTGCTATGTTTACTTTTATTATCAGCATCCTTAACAGTTTGAAGAATAAATGGCATTGCATCTATAATTCCTTGTGCCACAATGTGTTGGATAGCACTATTATCCATTTGGTTTCCATTGTTATTGATACTCGGATTCTCATTAACCAAGTTAATGTTACTCTGGTTATCGTTATTCAGATTTCCTTGATTTCCTTCGTCGGCCATCTGAATTTTAAACATTTACCACGTATTAATATCACAAAATAATATTTAATATAGTCAATCACATGACACGCATTTTGGTCAAAAGCGTCGATCATTGCGACTTACTCTATTCATATACTATGCATCTATTACACACCAGTACTGAAATTAAAATTACAATATCGACTGAAATTTAAAGTTACACTACTAGTAATAGGCATCCGTAGTTTTTTTTTCATACAGATACACACATATTATATTATTATTATTTTATTATTATTACTACTACTGTCTCTACCATCACATTCACGGATATGGATTCATCCAAAAATCCATATTGCGCTCGTCATATTTCCAGACGAGTCGCTCTCTCACCTGTCTCATTCGTTCACTACTCTCTAAAATTTCCTCACCAAATGTCCTAAGTTCTTGTACATTGTGTAGGAACGATTTGACCGATCAAGTGAGTCAATCAGAATCAAAATACCACTGTTTATATGGCGGAAACACACAAACAGTTCGAATCAAAGAGAATGGAGTAGAAAACAGAAGAATATCACTTTAAACACTGTTTCTCATTAATTGATTGCTAAAAAATCCGGCAGCATAACAGTATACAACTTGACGAATCGATATCAGATGAGAAACTGAAACAACTATATATAGGGGCCCTGATTCCGCTCCTAATGACATCTTGTCATTTCGGGCGGAATCACAACTTTCTGATTTCTCCCCAAATGACAACATGTCATTAGGAGCGGAATCAGCCGATAACAACATAAACTTTACAAAACAGCCCCTACACTATACATAATTGACATTTCTGACCCCTAGACCCTATACAAGCTTGACTAAGACTAAGACGTAGGCTTTAGACATTCGTGTATCAACAAACTCCCCCTTGGATACAACCGGAGTCTTCAGTCTTGTCTTCGGGTCTTCATCTCTTCACATGGACTTGAACGTCTCTTCCCTTGGCTTTGGCTTCTTTCTCAGCAAATTCCTAAGCTTGTCATTCTCTTTCTTCCTTTTCTCATCCTCTTCGGCCTGTATCTTCATCCATTTTCCTCTGTTTGCTTCAAGTTTCTTTCGTTCACGTTCAGCTTTCTTTCTTTCTTTTTCCTCAAGCGACCACCATTTAGAATTCCATTTATTCTCAGAATTAATGACTTTCTGAAAACAAATAGATACGACATGTTGAAACTGCATCGCTTGTTCATGGTCTTCAGACTGAAAATGGATCTTGTTTATGAATAAACATTCTATATCCTTGGCCGAGCAATTCACTAACCACATCGGGTCATAAACATGTATCTCTCTTATCTCCCCTCCAGCTCGATAAGTAATAACAGCCTCAGTAGATCTACAACTATATACCCAGCCCAAGAAGCCTTTGTAGAAGTCTTGCTCCATTTTTGGTACTGGTATATTCTTCATCGTCTTTGGCTTTTTAATGTTCAGAATAGTCTCTACAACTCCTGTCGCTGGATTTACTCTTGGAACTCTTTTCGGATAATGCGGCTTCCAGTGTCGGAAATTCTTCAAAGATTCAAACTTTATGTATCCCCACATCACGATGTCGTTCTTTCGTACAGGATAATCTAAAGTTCTCACTTGTGATAATTCTTCAACATCCCACCATGGTAAAGACATCATGTCATACAGACTTTCAAAATACTGTACTCCAAACTCTCTTCTGATCGCGTAAGCATTAACATGAGGTAGAAAACCCCAGCTAATGATATCACACGAGTGAAATACTTCGATCTCTCTGATAAAACTTCAGTGGCCTTTTATACTTTCTTTCATGACTGTCTTTAAACCATTTCTTCCGTTCTTCCTTCTGCATGTCTTTAGGAGTACCATCGAAATCCTTGTCTTTCAAAATTTCAGCGACTTTCCTTCTTAACTCATCCCTGTTTTCTTCAGTAAAGAACTCCATCAGTGTAGGAAACTGAGAAGTATCTTCATTTACACTTTTGTCATCAGTGCAATCTTCTACTTCAACATGATCATAGAGATCTGCATCTTCCACATACTTATACTTATATTCAATCTCTTGATTCACATCAAACACATTTAACTCCTCTTCAAAATCAAACTTGAAGTCTGGATCAGCTATACGTGTCATTTCTTTAATCTCATCCAATGTATACGTATGTCTGTGTTCACCTTCTTCAATATCAGGTTCAATACGAAGAATTAACTTTTCAACCTGTTCAACATTTTGGCCATCACTATGCTCCCCCTTTCTGTCAACTCCCTCTGTCTCTTCATTCACACTATCATTCAGATAATCATCAACATTTCTTTCACTTGATGGTTCAGTTACTTTAACTCCAGAGGTGCCCTGATCATCATCGTTATCATCATCACTTGAACTACTTGCAGAGAAAACTTTCTCATCAACATCATCCTCATCATCATCATCATCATCATTCTCATCCTCATCATCATCATCATCATCATTATCATCCTCATCTTCATCATCAACACGTTCTAATAAAATTTCTTCATCAACAACACCAGGAACTGAAGAAATAGGAACAGGCTTTTCATAAACTGTTTTAGCAGTTGATAAAACAATGGCCCTTTCTTCAGAAGAACCTTCAGGCTTTTTACCTTTCCTTTTCATTTCAGCATCGATAACAGCTTGTTGTTGAACTTTAACTTCTTCTTGTACAACTTCTTCAAATCTCTGCTCTAAAGGCATACCAACCACACTCTCTAATACCTTTTTCAACATATAATTCTCATGTTCATTTTGAGCCTTGATTGCTTTCAGTTCTTTATTTTGTTCATCACGACAAATCTTTTCTTCTTCTAACTCTGCAACTCTTACTTTCAAGAAATCAATCTCTGTCTGATCTGTATCAATCTTCTTCTGTAATGCCTTGTTGTCAGATTCTAATCTTTTTACACGCATTTCAAGAATCTTTTCACGATCAGCTACTTTCTTGCTTTCAGCTGCAACTATTTTACTTTCACTCAAAACATCATCCATCTTCTTCTCTAGCTTTTTCACTTGTTCATCATTCGCAAAACCAAAATCTCCAATATCTTCAAGATTATCTGGAGGAGTAGGAAGACCCTTGGGACCAGAAGAACCAGGAGTTAGTTGAATTTGAGTGAGTGAAGGTGTTTTGAAGATTTCTTGTGATGTAAGTAATGTTTGTTGTTGTGGTGTTGTAATGGTATGAATTTGTTGTGGTGAATGAGGTGGTGTGAGATGAACTGGTGAATGTTGTCTTGGTGGTGTTGGTTGTTTGGGAAGTGATTGATGTGGTGGTGATTGTATTGGTGATTGATGTGGTGTAGGTTCAGGTGGTGGTGTTGGTGGTTTACTTGGTTCTTTGGGTGATTTCTTCTTCAGAATAATCTTTGACTTTGCAATCTTCGAAGTAACTTTCTTTATCTTTGGAGACACAATCGTTTTCTTTGCTCCTGCTTTCTTTTTACCACCTGAAGAAGGTGATTGAGATTCAGAAACATGTTGTTGTGAAGGGACATATGGAGCATCCTCCTTTTCCTGCTTCTTTCTTTTTCTCAACAGTTTCTCTTTAGCCGTCTCTTCTTAAACTTTTTTCAAACGCTCTGTTTCATCTATCTCATCTTCAGAAGAACTTGAAGAACTTGTAGTGCTTTTATCAACATCGTCACCACTTTGAACAACTTCAGTTTCTTTTCCTTTATCAACTTCTATGTTAGCTGTTTGATCTGACTCTAAATCATCAATGTTAATCATTACATCATCAATATCAACATCTTGATTTTCTTCAACATTCACAGCCGGTTCTTCAACCTCAGGCTCCTCAACCAATAAAGTCTTTGCAACTTTCTTTTGTCATTTCTTAGGCTGTGATGATGATCCTTCACCCTCCTGTGATTTAGGAGTAACCTTTTTACTTCTCTTCCTTGGTTCTTTGACATACCAGTCATTGCGTGTACTCTTGAGATCAGCAAGATCATTTAGCTCATCAGAATATGCAGCCTCTTTCATCTCTTCTTCATTTCTCCAGTTTTGGTGATTTACTGGATCTGGATCATCATAATTTGCATCCTTGATGAATCCAAAGAATGCTGCTACTTTCTTCGGCTCAGGGTGATTTGCATGATATCTTGCAAGCTGCTTGAGAGAATCATTACTCATGTGTGACTGAACTAACAAATCATTCTCCAAATCACGTTCAATCTCTGGATATGCATGATCAATCAGCATCTGCACAAATCTTGGATACGTCCAAATCTTACTCTTTGTTGTGATATTCTCAACCATGTAGTGAAAAACAATATGCGAGAAGTTATATTTCTTGTTCAAAACCATTGCAGTGACCATGTTCATCTGGTAATCTCGCATGGTATCGTACCCTCCTTTGGTATGACTAAGTGACATTAATACACAATGAATAATAAACTTGTAGGGTTTCTGAAACTTTGATTTCAAATAATTTCCAACATTTACTGCGCCAACATATCCCATCCTGAGCATACACCCCTTTACCATTCTTTCCGGAAACCTTGTTGGCGAATTTTCGTCATCAGGAAAGTTCAATACTTCACGAACCAGTGCCTCATCAACAATAATTGTTTTCTTTTCATTTTGAACCTTCACAACTGAATTTATCACTTTGTTTATTTCATCGTATTTTGCATTTTCCCAAAATCGTTTAATATGTGACTTGTATACTGGACGTTGATCTGTAAGAGCTTTCTGAATAGGTACTCGACTCATGAACTCCAAAATACTGCTGAATTTTGCCAACTCTGAATTCTTTTGTACATCAAAATCACAACAGCTGTTGTGAAGTGGATCAAAAATGACATTCGAACCCTGCAAGACAAATCAACGCTTAGAAAACTTTCAGCATCAAAACAACTTATGAGCGAAATCACATGATACAATAACATTCTGAGCGGAATCAAACAAGTTTTGATTTTGCCTCAAATAACAAAGTGTCATACTGAGCGGAATCTGATATATCATACAAAGGCGGAATCAGATCACAATGTTACTAGGAGCGGAATCAGATTGTAATACTGTTAGGGGCGAAATCAAAACCCAACCCTTCTAAACACATCTGATGATGAAATTGAACATGTTGGTTTATTTATCAGTGAATTCCGAGTAAAGGGTTGTGTTTTTTCTACTTTAAAAACATCACAAACAACCTAGATCTAAGTTCAACCTAACTGCTACTGTTCATTCATGAACAAAACCCTAGATCTGGTTCAATCAACACTCACACGCATAATCTACATAACATTCCGACAACACATATATGATTTATGTACATTTTACTCAACAATCAAACCCTAAATCTAAGTTTGAAACATGAACAGCACCGACATTTAAAAATATGATGAATCTGTGTCAAAATAGGTCGATTTCTCACCTTTCCCATGTTACTAGTTGATCAAACCAACTAATAACAACAAATCAAACACAAATCGGGCAGAGTTTCGTCTTGAAAAACGCTGTTTTAGGGTTTCGCTCTTAATCGCCGGAGACAAAGACTTTAGGGGTGGAATCAAAGAAAATGATTAGGAGCGGAATCAGACGGCTATTTATAGCAAGTCTGATTTCGCTCGAAATGACTTTCGAAGCTTTAAGAGCGGAATCAGCTATGATACTCAGGAGCGAAATCAGCCATGATGCTCAAGGGCGGAATCAGCCATTTAATTGTGAAACTTGTGTTTTCGGGCGAAATCAGCTTTAATTTTCCAAGATTTTCAAATTTTTAACTTTTTCTAATTGTTTACCGACACACCCAGTTAACCAAGTCCAAGTTAATGACCTTGGTCAACTGTTTAGCCTACCAAGTCTAACTTAATGACCTTGGTTGACCAGATTATGAAGTATGCTGACTTTTTGAAACTGAAAACAATTCAAATTAATGAATTGTTGAACTTTTTGAACTTTCAAACACTTTTCCAGTCTTTCAAACATGTACCAGTCACTTTCCAGAACCTCCTGTTTACCCAAACCTCATGAATCAGACATGATCTGTACAAGACTTTGATCATCAGTTCCCTAACATCTGTTGTCGAAAATAAAGATGAAAATAAAATCTTTTTGGTTTAAAGAAAAATGTAAAGCAGAAATATGTACACATAATCTCTTTGTGAGCGTGTTAAGGGATCATATCAGCTGCCGACGAGATACAAGTTCCGATAAGCTGGATTACATTTTCAATATTAAACAGTTTGCATTGATTGTCGATATATTGGTTCCACTTTAAATTTTCACACAAACTTCAATCTGTTCAGGATATGGATTTAATGTTTTAAAGCTTAACTTTTATATGTGTCCCACCTCAGAATATACTCCTGTATCCAGATCCCAATATTCAGTCTTACAGGTGAGTTTTAACACAAATGATATCTGTACGGGGTTAATAAATTATGAAGAATCATGAGAGCTCAGGTCAGAACTACCGTTCAGCAGAGAGATCATGACTCGACTTTTTGAGTGTGTCCCCTTTAGAGGATCTTTTTTACAACAGCATTGCTAAGCAATTTTATTGTCTTATCATATATGCTGAGGGTGATGTTATGTTTCAAGCATTTGCAGAAAGTATTATTCGAGGACTAGGTCAGAACTACCGTTCAGCAGAAGTCCCGGAATAATACCCCATATATCACTGAGTAAACAAACCTAGTATATCAGAAAAAGGAATCTTTTAAACAAGATTTTGGGGGTTACCCATATATCCGAGAGATGTTCCCCACATAAAAGCAAGTAATTTTTATGTTTATATCCCAAACATATCTACTAAATGTGTAAAAACCTATCGGCATATCATCTACAAGACTGGTTAACACGTTTATTCTTTACATTTCTTTAGCGTACTGCACCTGTCTAGCTGATGTACTATCATTTCCCTTTTATACACCATTTTTACAATTTTTTCAAATGTTTTTGGTTTTTCTATTTTTATCATGTTTTTGTATTTTTCTGCAACCTTTCTCCCCCTAAAAAGAAAAACATATTTTTGTGTTTTTGTTTTTATCAAAAAGCAGAAAACAAACTGTACAAACAAAGTTGACAACACGACGTAGTTCACATCAGATCGCCGCCCTCCTCGGCTTCACATTCTTCAACCCTCCCAGAACACAAATTTTTCATCCCATTTAATTTTAAAAGATAATAAAATCTCTTTTTGTCAAATGGTTTTGTATAAAAATCAACCTTCTGATCATCGGTGTGTATATGTTCAATACGTATCAACTTCTTCTCGTGACAATCACGGATGAAGTGATGACGGATCTCTATATGTTTAGTTTTAGAATGGTGAACCGGGTTTTTAGTTATGTTTATGGCTGCTTCATTGTCCACGAAAATCGATGTATCCAAGAATTGCAAACCAAAATCGTGCATTTGCTGCTGGATCCAAAGGATCTAAGAACAGCAGCTGGAGGCTGAAACGTATTCAGCCTCACAAGTAGAAAACACCACAGAGGTTTGTTTCTTGCACTGCCGGGTAACAAGTCGAGTTCTGAAGAACTGACAACCAGCAGTGGTGGACTTAGCGTTCTGCTTGCAGCTTCCAAAGTCAGAATCAGCGAAACCTGTTAGAGAAAAGTCACCCGAGCGAGGATACCACAAGCCGATGCTTGGGCAACCTTTCAAATACCGTAATATCCTTTTGACGATCGTCAGGTGTGACTGCTTCGGGCTCGACTGATATCTGGCGCAAAGACATGTCGGGAAGCAGTGAGATACATTAAGGATCCGATGATTGACTGGTACAATGTCTCCTCTACCTTGACGCCACTCTCATCAGGACAAATACCATGATTCTGTGCGAGGGGGGTTGCTGCTGGACTGCATTGAGCCATATCAAACTTTTCAAGCACGTCCTTCACGTATTTCGTTTGGTGAATGAAGATTCCTTCGGGAATTTGCTCCACCTGTAGCCCAAGGAAGAACTTCATCTCCCCCATCGAACTCATTTCGAATTTCTTCTTGATCACCAACTCAAATTCTTTGCACAACTCGTCGTTGGTCGAACCAAAAATAATATCATCAACATAGATCTGCACAATTAAGAGATGATTTGCAACTTCCTTTGTAAACAATGTGCTATCCACTGTCCCTCTGATGAACCCGTTGTTCAAAAGATGTTGGGAAAGCGTTTCATACCAGGCTCTCGGGGCCTGGTGTAAACCATAGAGCGCCTTATCCAGTAGATAGACCTTGTTCTTGTGTTGTGGATCAGCAAAACCCAGTGGTTGTCCCACATACACCTCTTCTTTAATCTTTCTGTACAGGAAGGCAGATTTAACATCCAGCTGGTACACTTTGAAGTCTTTCCATGACGCAAACGCCAGAAAGATCTGAGTAGCCTCAAGTCGAGCAACAGGCGTGTAAACCTCATCATAGTCGATGCCTTCTTGCTGACTGAATCCTTGTACCACTAATCGTGCTTTGTTCCGACCCACGACTCCTCCATCGTCTCTCTTACATTTGAAAACCCACTTCGTTTTAATCAACTTTTGATTCTCAGGGAGGTCTACTAGTCTCCACACTCCCAACTTCTCAAATTGTTGCAGCTCCTCCTGCATTGCATTCACCCAACTGTCTTCAGTCAACGCTTCTTTATACGTTCTAGGCTCGATCTGCGAAATAAAACATTTTAGTGAGAATTCCTCTTGTAAAGGAGCAACAGATGAATAAAAACATGTAAGAGCTCGGTTGATTTGATCTCTAGTTTTGACACCACTTTGAAGATCTCCTATAATCTGATCTGAAGGATGGTAAGATAATGTTCGTGGCATGATGGTGTCAGGCACATCAACTTCCGATTGCAAGCTCATTATGTCTAGATCACCGGTGTGATCCTCAGCTTCTGTCATAGTAACATTTGGTTCCTCATCAAAAGTAGGAGTGGATTCCTCTTCGGAGTCGTCAGAGTTGTCAAACGTTGGAGCTGGTTCCTCTGGAGGTTCGTGAACGGTTCCACTTGGACCTGCTTCGTGATCGTTTGAGCCACCTGTAGGAATGCTTGTATCCACTTCAGGTTGTGAAACTATCAAAGGCCTTGGCACTTGATCTTGCGAACTAGATTGTTGCTGTTGGTATAGCAGAATAAGCTCTTCAATAGTTGGCTCGGTCGAAAGATGGAACGACTCCCAGAGTTTATCATAATCGAACAAGCATCTTTGTCAGGGAAGTTGTGGTGATGCAGTGTGCTTCTGCGAATCCACATGATGAACTTCAATTACCTTCTTCAAACATGGAACGGACACTCTTTTCAAAGGACTTGCATACCCAACAAAGAATCCCTCATTACTCTTCGCGCCAAACTTTCCATCTTAATCTATGAAGGTACACGGTGATCCGAACGGCTCTAGAAACTTTAGATTAGGCTTATATCTGTGAAGAAGTTCAAAGCATGTCTTTTTATATTTCTTCACAGTAAGCACACGATTCAAGGTATAGCATGCCGCTGCCACAGCTTCACTCCAGAAATGGATAGGTAGTTTAGAATCAGCCAACATGGTTCGAGCAGTTTCAATAAGAGTACGGTTCTTTCGTTCAGCTACACCGTTCTGCTGTGGAGTGTATGGTGCACTGAATTCATGAAGAATTCCTTTCTCGTTGCAAAACTCTAACTTGCGGTTATTCTTGAACTCCGTCCCATTATCAGTTCGGATTCTTCTAATCGGCACCTTGTACAATGTTTCTATCTTCTTGAAAAGGATCATCAATGACTCAAAAGTTTGATCCTTTATTTCCATGCACACCACCCAGGAGAATCTAGTGAAATCATCAGTTACCACCAGGCAATATAAATCTCCACTGATACTCTGCACATTCACTGGCCCAAAGAGATCCATGTGGAGTCTCTCAAGCGGTACTCTGATAGAATTCAGCAACTTTTGTGGGTGAGATTTCCTGGTCTGCTTTCCTTTCTTGCAAGCTACACAGTCATCATTCAAATGAAAATTCTTTAAATTCACACCTTCAACTAAATCGTTATGTACCAGAAAATTCATTTTCCTAACATGAATGTGGCCCATCTTTCGATGCCACATAATTGATTCTTTTTCTGTTGCTTTCGTTTTTGACACAAAACACTGTTTTTGATGATTTGTTGGCGTTGCAACACTCATATCAAGTATGTACAAGTCATTTTCTTGTGGAGCGCGCAACAACACCATATCATCAGGGATTTTAAACCCAGGTTTTAACACAAGACATTCATTTTTGGTGAAATGTACGGTGAAAGACTTGTCACAGATCTACGAAATACTCAGCAGATTGTTTTCAAGCTCAATAATATAATTCACTTTATCAAATGAAATGACTCCGTTCGTCAATGTTCCTTGACCGACAATCCTTCCTCCTTGGTTTCCTGCAAAACCCACGTAATCTCCATTGATTTATTTAACGTCATAGAGCAGTGCCAGCATCCCCGTCATGTGTCTTGAGGCCCCGCTGTCCATTATCCACTTCGAGATATACGACCTGGGCCGCCCCTGCAAACATTAGAGCAACTCATTCAAAACAATGAAGCCCAAGACTTCTTAACTTGTGAAACACTACCAAACACTATATCACACTTCTCATCAGTCTTTGGAAAATCAAAAATGACATTCGGAACATCAGTTTTAACTTTTGGTTTTACTTCATTTTTGATCGGAGGAAACTCTGCAAGAAATTTATCAAGTTCAGACTCAAACTCTGTAACATCATCTTTCAAACCTTTTGTTTCATTTTTCAAAATGTTTTCCATCTTTTTCTCCTTGACCAATGGTTTCGATTTTGCAACCCATGATTGATTTTCAAAAATTTTTGTTTTCGGATAAATCATTGAAGTCTTTTGAGACTTTGAAGATTCGCCAATCTCGAATGTCAATTTCGGCTTATCTTCCACCTTCAACGATTCACCCCTCTTCAAGATGCGGATTGGTGAAACCATTGGTTTTTTACCCTTTTTGTCAACTGGTGACTTAGGTCGAGGTTTTTGAACAACAGGTTTTATGACAGGTTTCTCAAAAACTTTCTTGCATTGTTTTGCCATGTGTCCGATCTCATTGCAGCGATAGCAAACTCTTTTGTCATACTCGACAAAAGTTGACTTAATCAATTCTTCTTTAAGTTTCTTCGCCGCATTAAAATCGTCCACGGCTTTCTGACTAAAGATGTATTCCTTCTCATCATCCACACTTGGTCCAACAACAAAGATATCATTCATTTTATCCTTTGGCTTGGCAACCTTCTTAGCCATCTTTTTCTCAAAACCAATTCCTTTGTTTTTAAAGTTGTTACCATTTTTCTTGTTACCATTTCCTTCCCACTCCTTTTTACCCGAATTATTAGAACGTGTAGTAACAAATGATTTTTTAGGTTTCGAAAAGAATTCTTTGTTGTTTACCACATCAATGTCAATTTCAACCAGTTTGAAAACCTTTTCAACATTCTCAATTTTTGCGTTCTGAAGCGGATACTCGAAATCAGAATTAAGCTTGTCAGTTCCAATCATAGTGTAAACCACCATAATCGGATCGTCATTCGTACTCTTATCTGATTTCGGTATGAAACGATCTAAAAAGTTACCCTCGTCTTCAGAATCAGTAACAAACTTCTCAGAATGAGATTTCATAACTTCAACCTCAGTGTTATCACTCTCTTCATCTAACACCTGATCGACAACAGTCTTGATGACCTGTGACTCGTTGTCTGTGTTAGATGCAGAGAATGTAATATCAATGCTTTCTGGTAATTCATCCTCTTGTTTTCAATTTGAGGTTCAATGCAGCTTCCACCCCATCTGGATACTTTTGAGTATAATGATTCCACATTGGGGGTGGAACACTGTTAAAGACTGGTGCAGCATTGGGCTGTTGTGGAACAATTTGTTCAAGAACATAAGTTGATGCAACATAGCTCATTAATTTCTTATCGATTCGCTCATTTTCAATTTTAGTCAATTCCAATTCTTTCTTTAATGATGCGATTGTGTCAATATGAAAATTAACTTCCACTTGTTTATAAAAAATTATTGCTTTTGCTAGTTTTGTGGCTTTATCATTTTCGACACTTTCTTTTTTAATCATTTTAACTGATCTGGATAGTGTATCATATGCTTATTTGACTTGTCCTAGATCAAATTTTAACATGTCAGCATGTTGTGTCAATTCCTGAAACTTAGTGTCTATTTCAAGACACTCCATGCACGGTTGTAAACACTTTTGGCATGGGGTTTCAGACATTGAATCCACTTTCTCAACAATTTATGCTTCATGAGCAGTTTTCACTTCCTGTTTACCGACATCTTTGGACTCTGACTCAGACACTTTCTCAGATTTGGTCTCCTCAATTTCTGACTCCTTATCTGACTCCTTTTGAACTGACTCGGTACCGACAGACTCGGGTTTCACAAGTTCTGTGTCTACCTCTTTCAGTTTCGCCATGAGAGCCTTGTCAGCAATTTCTTTCAAAGTGTCTTCGGTCATTTCCTTTGTGACATCGATCATTTCCTCGACAGACTCTTTCTTCTCCTCATATCGTGGACACAATCCAGTTGTCGGTTCTTCAAAGAAACCTGCAAAAGATTCAAAAATTTTAGGAGGCATGATAGATCTCAAAGAACTGGCTAATACCTCCTGCTCAGATTGATAATAATGAACTTTTGCATCTAAATCCTCAATGTCAGCCACATTAACCACAGAAACATCTTCAACAACTACTTCAGATTCAACAACACTTTCGGTCACTTCAACTATTTCAGCCATCATAGCCTGTCCATCACTTCCAGGAACGTATTTATCCCAGCTGAATCCCTCAGCAACTTTCTCGTCATCCTGGTTCACAATGAGAGCTTTCTCTGGTTTGTTCTCGATTTGCGGTCTTTGAACTACATGTTGTTGATTCGGCCGGTGATAAATTTCCTACTTGTAATAATCATTCGTGAAAGGATTTTGATGATTATTCACTTCTCGGTTCGGACACTCTCTTTTGAAATGGCCACTTTCTTTGCACTTGAAACAGGTTACCTTGGACTTGTCAAATCCTAACTTCTGATCAGGTCCAGAAAGACTGTTTCTGCCTGTAATTTCCATAAAGCGCTGTGCTCTCCTCACCAGACTAGCCATTCCCCATTTAATATCTGTTAACTCAAGCTCCTCCGGGTCAATCTGATCGTAATCTTCTTTGGTCATGTCCGGATTCCCGATCTTACCCGCTACCAGAGACTCATACGACTCTAACACGGAAGCCAACAAAGCAATATGCTGTTTCGCAGCTGATTCAGTGAACTCATTCCCATTCCTGATATTAACTGCAATGTTGCATTGGATCCCAGAAACATACGCCTGATTGTTTGAACTGGTTGAGCTTTGAGGTGATTGCTGTTCAGAAGCTTTAAAGTTTGGATCGTAGCTGGCAAATGGTGAAGGCTTGTTTGTTTGTGGAGTATTTGATGAAGCACTTGATGATGTGTCAGCACTGAAACAAGTTTGTATTTTTGGGCTCTAGTTTGTTGTAACTGGAGTACTGCCTCTGTACCACAAAGATACATCTTGTTGAACATTCATTGAGTTCATCTTTCTAATTTTTAGCAACTCCAACTCTTAAGCTTCAATCTTTTCTCTGAATCCACTAAGATTCAGATTCCCAAAATCTGAATTATTTTTCAACATCATCAGATAAGTGCCCCACTCTTCATATGGTAATGCATCAGACAACTTATCAATCAATTCTTCATTGTTCTTTTCAATTTCTAATCTCTTCATCTCAAGTACTAAATGGCAATATCTATCGATCAGTTGCTTTGTTGTTTCACCTTTCATGCCGGTAAAAATATCAAACTCCTTCTTTAATAAAGCCTTCTTATTCTTGATCATTGACACACTGCCTTGAAACTTCACTTTCAATGCATTCCACATAGATTGAGCATTGTCTTCATGTTGTAATAACACTAAAATTTCCTCTTTGATAGCCTGTTGAAGGATACTAATCATCTTTTTCTCGGCTTTGAAATCAATCTGTTCTGACTCTGTCAGACTTCCAATACTCTTTGCCTGACCTCTCCCATCAACCGGTGGAACATACTTCGCTTCTATCTTCATCCAACATTCAAAGTGGTTAGCCTGAACCCTGTTCTTAAATCTCCCTGACCATCCTGAGTATTCATCTATGTTCATAAGTTTGGGAGGCTTTTGCATCGTTCCCAATTCATTCTCCATGTTGACGTTTTGCATAAGACTACCCGAGGTTTGACCTGCTGCCATACCACAGCCGGCGAAGAAGTTGTAGAAATCTTGGTTTTCCATTTTTTTAGAGATTTGATTACCGAAAACTGTTTAATTTTTGAAAACAGGTGACTTTACTGAAAACACATTCTACACAAACTGAACTTCAGACGAAATATCACGAACGAAATGGACTTTAACCCTCAAACCATGATTTTTAATGCAGAAAATTCCTTTCGGGCAAAATCAGAATTTTAAGTATGAGCGAAATCACAGTTTAACACTAAGAGCGAAATCAGTTGTGAAACTTTGGAGCGGAATCACGACATTAGTGATTCTTAGGAGCGGAATCAGAAGATTAGCTATCTCAGGAGCGGAATCAGAAAATTCCCTCGAGCAGAATCACAGAAACAACCTAAACTGCTGATTTCGCTCCAAATTAGGAGCGGAATTAGATTTTTCAGGTGAAGAACCTGATTTCGCTCTGAATACGAGCGGAATCAACCAACAACTGTTTCGAGCGGAATCAGGTTTCGAGCCATTTTTTATCAATTTTAAGTTGAATTTTAAGCTGATACACTCAAGGGTTTGTTAATAGTCACTTTTACACAATATAACAAAAACTCAGTCCATTTTGTCCGTGGCAATGTCCAGAAGTTCAAAATATGCAGTGAAAAGGCTTTGATTCAGGTATTTTAGCTCATAACTGGCTCTGATACCAATTGTAGGATCGATTTGACCGATCAAGTGAGTCAATCAGAATCAAAATACCACTGTTTATATGGCGGAAACACACAAACAGTTCGAATCAAAGAGAATGGAGTAGAAAACAGAAGAATATCACTTTAAACACTGTTTCTCATTAATTGATTGCTCAAAAATCCGGCAGCATAACGGTATACAACTTGACGAATCGATACCAAATGAGAAACTGAAACAACTATATATAGGGGCCCTGATTCCGCTCCTAATAACATCTTGTCATTTCGGGCGGAATCACAACTTTCTGATTTCGCCCCAAATGACAACATGTCTTTAGGAGCGGAATCAGCCCATAACAACATAAACTTTACAAAACAGCCCCTACATTATACATAATTGACATTTCTGACCCCTAGACCCTATACAAGCTTGACTAAGACTAAGACGTAGGCTTTAGACATTCGTGTATCAACACATTGTCTGCACTCATTGGGGGTGCAGGTTCTAGGACTGGGTTCGGAATCTGGGGTGCGGGTTCCTGGTATGGAGGTGTAGGGGCCTGGAATCAGTAAGGATCTTCTAAAATTTCCCTAATGTACTCATCGTGGTAATAGGGATCTAAAGGATCCAAACCTGGGTAGGCTCCTAAATTCTGCATGGGTGTGTCTTCATGTACCGGGTAACGTTGCATATAGTCCCTGTAACATCCCGAAATTTCAAAACTTTATACTAGAATTATAAAGTGTATAATAAACAAGAATAAACTAACTAGGATAAATAACCCAGTTAGTTAGAAGTCTTGTAGTAACACAGGAATGAGTTAAAAAGACAAAGATATAAACTAAATAAGAGTGGAGGGACCTAGGTTGTCAAAATTGAAACTTAAATTACTAATAATTAGTAAAATAAAAACCAAACACTCCATTTTGGAGTTCTGGTCGCTCAAGAAACCACAGGGGCGACACCCACACTTTCACAACCCTAAATCCTACTAAACTCTCAAATTGAAGGCTCAAATCATGTCGTAATCGAAATCTGAACATAGAATCGTGATCTCCTCGTCAAGGAGGTCATAAGGTATGTCAAATTAGGTTGTTTTGATACGACTCAAATTCTTGCATGTGATTGAAATCGAAGGTTGAGCTTGATTATGTGTTGTAAAACATGAAATTAGAAGTAATGTGAAGTCTAGGGACAAACCCTAGATGATTTCTTGTCAAAATCTTGCATGTTAGTTGTAAGGATCAAAATCACTATAGTGGGTGATTAGTAAGTTAGTAGAACTTGATAAACACTAGGATTAAGACTCTTGTTCTAGTGTAAACTGAAATTGTGAGCTAATCTCTGAAATTGTTGATGTTAAAATATGTGTATATTGTCTAATTGAAGTTAATTTGAGTGATAATTTCAAGTTATGAACTTGGTTTAGATCATGTAGAAATCTGACCCGCAAGGTGTTTGATAAAACGCCTAAATGAGGGTTAAAACGTTAAAGATTGCTAAAAACGCATATTTGCATATGTTGTGAATTAATGCGTTTAAGCTTATGAAAGAGTTCTAATCTTGTTATGAATTGAACTCTTTAGGCAAGGAATCCGGAACGTCAAGTGGACACGCCGGAGGTGATACTCGCGGAAAAGGTGTGCTTTAAAGGTACGTGGCTTTAGTGATATGGAGGGAGGACGAAAATCTTGTTCTTATAAAGAGTTCATGGCGTGTAAACCGCCAATCTACAATGGGGAGGTTGACCCGATAATATGCCAACGGTGGCTAAGTGATATGGAGGGAGTATTTGAAAGGACCCATTGCGATGAGGATGACTTCGTGGCTTATGGCACGGGTCAGTTAAGGGGTCAGGCGAAAGATTGGTGGGATAACAAGAAGAAAGAGATCGGAAGTGAAACGGCTAAGGCTATGACATGGGACGAGTTTAAGACGCCGTTTCTTAAACATTATAGTCCCAAGGCAATCATTAACAAAATCAAGGAATAATTTATGCAGCTTCGACACAAGGGTGAATCTATCGATAAAATCACGGGAACGTTCATGGATAAAATGAAGTTTTGTGATGATCTCATAACGAATGAAGAGCAGAAAACATATTATTATTATTATTATTATTATTATTATTATAATATGCTGAGCGCCGAGTATAGGGAGTTTATGACTCCTTCGAAGTATGAGACTCTCACCGAAATTATAAACGTTGCTCGGGAACGGGAGATAGAGTTGAAGAAACAGATAGAAAGAGGTGAAAGAAGGGCACAGGTAGTCAACCCAAGCCCGACGAAAAAGGCACGTCCGAACGAATCCTCAAAGAAACAAGAAGGAAAAAGCGGGTCATCAAGCTGCAAGATATGAGGGAAAGGGCACAAGGGTGAGTGCCGGTTTAAGGACAAGCCGTGTCCTATTTGTGGGAAAACCGGGCACACGGCTGCGTTGTGCTCGGGGAAGGTGTCGGTGTGTTACAAATGTTATCAGCCGGGTCAAAAGAAATCGGAGTGTCCGGAATTGATCGGGAAGAAAGATGACAAGGATACACGTACCGAGACACCAAGAGCAAAAGCAAGATCCTTCCAGTTAACGGCAGCCGTAGCAAAGGTGGAACCCGATGTGGTTTCAGGTATATTTGCTATAAACTCGATTCCTGCACATGTGTTATTTGATATGGGTGCGAATAAATCATTTGTTTCACATGGATTTATTCGACATCCTTCTTTTGTACTAACGAAATTGCCTATGCCATTAGAGGTAGAAATAGGTGATAACAAAAGTTTCCTTGTATGTGATGTATGTCGAGACTGCAAAATAAACATTGATGATGAGGAATATTTAATAGATTTGATCCCTATGTCAATGGGAGAATTCCAAGTAGTGGTCGGGATGGATTGGTTATCTCGACATCATCCAGAAGTGATATGTTGCCGCAAGGAGATAAAATTGACATCTCCAAGCGGGAAACAAGTCACCATCTATGGCGAAAAAGCGGGCAGTCCCGTTATGTGCTCAATACTAAAAGCTCATAAGCTTATGAGGCGCGGATGCAAAGCATTTATGATTTACGCAAACGAACCCGATAAAGAGACGCCAAAGATGGAAGACGTACCAGTGGTATGCGAATACGCTGATGTATTTCCGGAAGATTTACCTGGAATACCGCCGGAACGGGAGGTAGAGTTCGGAATTGAATTGATTCCGGGCGCGAAACCTATGGCCAAGGCGCCGTATCGGTTAGCGCCATCAGAATTGCAAGAATTGATGTCACAAATCCAAGAATTGCTCGACAAGGGATTTATTCGGCCAAGTGTGTCTCCATGGGGCGCACCGGTATTATTCGTGAGAAAGAAGGACGGGAGCATGCGTATGTGCATTGATTACCGGGAGTTGAATAAACTCACGGTAAAGAATCGATATCCACTTCCAAGAATTGATGACCTATTTGACCAATTACAAGGTGCAAGTTGGTTCTCAAAAATCGACCTCAGATCGGGGTATCATCAGTTGAAAGTCAAAGAGGAGGATGTACCGAAAACGGCTTTTCGTACACGGTATGGACATTACGAGTTTCTCGTGATGTCCTTTGGGTTAACTAATGCACCCGCGGCTTTCATGGATCTCATGAACCGGGTTTGCAAACCCATGCTAGACAAGTCAGTGATAGTGTTCATTGATGACATCTTGATATACTCCAAGAATGAAGCAGAACATGAAAGTCATTTGCGTGAAGTGTTGGAGACGCTCAGGAAAGAGAAATTGTATGCAAAATTCTCAAAATGTGCCTTCTGGTTACGAGAGGTGCAATTTCTTGGGCACATCATTAGTGCAAACGGGGTGTTAGTAGATCCTTCAAAGATAGAAGTTGTGTCGAGATGGACTCCACCGAAGAATCCTTCGGAAATCAGAAGCTTCTTGGGGCTTGCGGGTTATTATCGGAGATTCATACAGGATTTCTCCAAAATTGCTACGCCGTTGACCAAACTAACCCGTAAGGATGAAAAGTTTATTTGGGCCGAGGATCAAGAAAGGGCGTTCCAAACGCTCAAGGAAAAATTGACCCATGCACCGGTATTGACATTACCGGACGGAACAGAGGATATGGTAGTTTACTCGGATGCATCGCATTCGGGACTTGGCTGCGTTTTGATGCAGCGGGGCAAGGTTATAGCCTATGCCTCGAGGCAGCTAAAGACTCATGAAAAGAGATATCCTACCCATGACCTCGAGTTGGCAGCAGTGGTGTTTGCCTTGAAGATATGGAGGCATTACTTGTATGGGGTGAAGTGCACTATCTTTACCGACCACAAAAGCTTAAAGTATTTCTTCAATCAAAAGGAATTAAATATGAGGCAGAGGCGGTGGTTAGAAACTGTCAAAGACTTTGATTGTGAAATACATTACCACCCCGGGAAGGCTAATGTAGTGGCAGACGCGTTGAGCCGAAAGACAGATTATACGCCTATTCGAGTACGATCGATGCAACTAATTGTGACATCGGGTTTGCTTGAACAAATTCGAAAATCTCAAATTGAAGCAATCAAGGAAGAAAATGTGAAGAAGGAAAGGATAGTTGGGCAGCTAAAAGACCTGGAGGATGATAACCAAGGATTGAAAACTCAATTTGGGAGAGTTTGGGTTCCAAATACGTGTGGGGCCAAGGTGCGTCTACTTGACGAGGCCCATAAATCTCATTATTCAATTCATCCGGGGGCGACCAAAATGTATAATGACTTAAAACAAAACTATTGGTGGCCCGGAATGAAAAGAAATATTGTGAAATATGTGGAAAAGTGTTTGACTTGTTTACAAGTCAAAGCGGGGCACCAAAAGCCGTATGGTAAGTTGCAACCGCTGGATATCCCAGTTTGGAAATGGGAACAAATCACGATGGATTTGTTAACCAAATTGCCCAAAACCAATCGCGGGTTTGATGCTATATGGGTAGTTGTGGATAGATTGACAAAAAGTGCTCACTTCATTCCGATTCGTGAGACTTATACATCCGAAAAGATGTCGCAAGTGTACACCGATGAAATAATAGCACGTCATGGAGTGCCGATATCCATTGTATCAGACAGAGATACTCGGTTTACTTTGAAATTTTGGCACGAATTCCAAGAACAAATGGGAACTAAATTGTTCATTAGCACTACTTACCATCCACAAACGGATGGGCAAAGTGAGAGAACGATACAAACGTTGGAAGATATGTTGCGGGCTTGCATTATCGACTTCGGAGGTAGTTGGGATGTCTATCTACCCTTGGTCGAGTTCTCATATAACAACAGCTATCACACGAGCATTAAAATGGCTCCTTACGAAATGTTATATGGAAGAAAGTGTCGAACCCCGGTATGTTGGGGAGAAGTGGGTCCACGAGGACAAGCTCCTACTGATATAATCCGGAATACGAATGAGAAGATCGACTTGGTCCGAGCTAACCTAAAGGCGGCTCAGGCTCGACAAAAAGCGTACGCAGATAAACGGAACAGACCAATTGAATTTCAAGTTGGCGATAAAGTAATGCTAAAAGTATCGCCATGGAAAGGAATTATACGGTTCAGAAAAAGAGGAAAGTTGAGTCCGAGGTTCATTGGGCCATTCAGAATCACTGAACGGGTTGGTAAGGTAGCATATCGCCTTGAACTACCCGAAGAGTTGAGTGGAATTCATAGCACATTCCATGTTTCACATCTCCGAAAATGCTTAGCAGACGAAACTGCTCGTATTCGCTATGATGATATCGAGGTGGATAACAGCCTCAACTATGCAGTGAGGCCAATTGCAATTTTAGATCGAAAAGATAAGAGTCTGAGGAACAAAGTAATTAACCAAGTGAAGGTTAAATGGGAGCACAAGAAGGGCGCGGATACCACGTGGGAATCCGAAGAAGAGATGCAACGGCTCTACCCTAAACTATTTGGTACGTATTACGGTTTCGGGGACGAAACCCTTTTTAAAGGGGTGGACTTGTAACATCCCGAAATTTCAAAACTTTATACTAGAATTATAAAGTGTATAATAAACAAGAATAAACTAACTAGGATAAATAACCCAGTTAGTTAGAAGTCTTGTAGTAACACAGGAATGAGTTAAAAAGCCAAAGATATAAACTAAATAAGAGTGGAGGGACCTAGGTTGTCAAAATTGAAACTTAAATTACTAATAATTAGTAAAATAAAAACCAAACACTCCATTTTGGAGTTCTGGTCGATCAAGAAACCACAGGGGCGACACCCACACTTTCACAACCCTAAATCCTACTAAACTCTCAAATTGAAGGCTCAAATCATGTCGTAATCGAAATCTGAACATAGAATCGTGATCTCCTCGTCAAGGAGGTCATAAGGTATGTCAAATTAGGTTGTTTTGATACGACTCAAATTCTTGCATGTGATTGAAATCGAAGGTTGAGCTTGATTATGTGTTGTAAAACATGAAATTAGAAGTAATGTGAAGTCTAGGGACAAACCCTAGATGATTTCTTGTCAAAATCTTGCATGTTAGTTGTAAGGATCAAAATCACTATAGTGGGTGATTAGTAAGTTAGTAGAACTTGATAAACACTAGGATTAAGACTCTTGTTCTAGTGTAAACTGAAATTGTGAGCTAATCTCTGAAATTGTTGATGTTAAAATATGTGTATATTGTCTAATTGAAGTTAATTTGAGTGATAATTTCAAGTTATGAACTTGGTTTAGATCATGTAGAAATCTGACCCGCAAGGTGTTTGATAAAACGCCTAAATGAGGGTTAAAACGTTAAAGATTGCTAAAAACGCAGATTTGCATATGTTGTGAATTAATGCGTTTAAGCTTATGAAAGAGTTCTAATCTTGTTATGAATTGAACTCTTTAGGCAAGGAATCCGGAACTTCAAGTGGACACGCCGGAGGTGATACTCGCGGAAAAGGTGTGCTTTAAAGGTACGTGGTTTAGTCCCGTTAAATTAGATATACATGCTTAATTTTGTTGTGAGAATGATGTTTTAATGTAATGAATACGTTTGATGCGTCGTTAAAGTGGTGAAGCACACTCGACCATCAAACGGGTCAAAGTAAAACTTGGAACTTAGTTTGGCTAGTCAATGAAGTGATGGTTTTCACTAAATAGCCAAACGGGTCAAAATGATGCTTAAAAAAAAAAGAATCACGAGAGTAGAGATTTGAAAGTCTCATACTTCGTTAAATGATGGATTGTACCATACTAATGATTTGGTTATATAAATCTAAGTCTAAGAACCCGGGAACTTGGGTCAAATAATAGAAGATAAATAAAAAGGGGTTGCTTGAAACGGAATGCTTGAATTCCGATGAAACAAGTAACTAGTTCCAAGGGTACGCGAGGACATGGAATGGCACGAATGTGCAAAATTTATGAGCCCGGGAATTTGGGTAATTATGTCCGAAAAGTTTTAGAGTTGAAAAATGGTGCTATGCACTTACAACAATGGGTTGAATAATTGAAATAAGGAAATCGTGAACCGATTGTCGGTATCTCAGTTTCCGTAATGTGAAACTTACATGGTTGGATCCGTAATTTTATTACGGACTCATAGGAAAAAGAATCGGTTAAAACGGACTAGCGAGTGAAAAGTTATGACCTTTTAAAGTTAGAATTTTTACAATTTTCGGAGCTGGGCAGAAATGCAGGTTTTAAACCTACACCTGCTGGAAAACGTGTTCCCCCGCGCCACGCGGAGGAAGACATGATTACCCCCGCGACACGCGGAAGCCGTCGCGAGTCGCGACGGATTTGATGTCTCCTGCCGCGACACGCGGGAGGATCAAAATCAGAATTTTTATTTTTCTTTTATTGATTTGATGTTGGAACTTGTTTACACGTATTATGTCAATGCCAAAACTAATGTTTTTAGTGGTTTTGACCTCAGGTGACTATGGTGGGATTCCGGATGGCGGTCAAGCAATGTCGAAGAACCGAACACGCATTTTGTAGCTTCCGCGTTAACTTAACTTTGTTTTAGACAATGATTTTGATGTAGATGAATTGTTAACTATGTCCTAAGCTTTTAAACTAGTCGGTAGTGACTAGTAGAAGTTACTTTAAACTTTCGTTTAGTAATTAACATGATCATGTTTGGTATTTTAAATCGAAAACATTTTTGTAAATTTGGGATTTTTGTATAAACTCATGTAATATATTAAGAAATCTCATTATCATAAAAAGGGTGTTACAGTCCCTAAAGTCATCCCACCAGGGGTCGTAATTTGGGTCTAGGGGGTTTGGTGTAGGTACCCTAGGTATTTCCTCCGGATTGAAATCATGCATTTCTACTTGATTTTCAGGGTTTTCTATTTCCATGGGTTGGTCAGGAATTGATGGTTGTGGTTGGGGTGCTACTATCTATTCCAGGTTAGGGTCAGCTGCAGTGGTTGCTAGGATGTGGATGTTGGCTATACCCCTATTAAGCATATCCTGGGCATAGGAATCTGTCTCTCTCTTGGCTGCTGCTAGTGCTCTCTGCTCTTGTAACTTTTTCATACGTTTTCTATGCTCGTATGCCCCTCTACTGAACCATCCCCTCTTTTTCTGAGGAAATGGCACTTCTGACTGAGCCTTAAACACAAAGATTCCTTCTTCCGTATCAGCAGAGTACCCTGAGAGGGCAGGCTGAGAAGAGGAGGTGCCTTCGCTTCTAGGTGAACCAGACAATTGACGGTACGCGTCAGATGGTCCTTGGTCACTCATACTGTAAACTAACAAATAGTCAAATAACACATAACGGGAAAATACATTTATGCATGTATTCCCATAATTTATTTCCTAACAATTTGAATTTTGATGTCAGCAGAACGCTTCTGTGGCTGAATCAGTAACTTAGCTTTGATACCACCTTCTGTCGCAACCCCCGCCCCCTATCTGTCCCGAGAACAGGCGACCGCGAACTCATTTTTGGTGGTATCGGTGTTTATTAATTTGGCAGCGGAAATTACATCAGGACCGTAGTTAGGAAATATTTTATCAGAGTAAAACACCACATTTTATAGAAATACACACATTGGGATAAAACCCAAGTTTTCATTACAAACTGATTTATAGGGATAATGTCACGGTCCCCATCCCGGTTTGACCCGGTCCAGGAGATGCGGGACAAAAACCCGTGGTATTTATTAATTGAGTTGACAGCGGAAGATTTTACAGGATCTTTTTAAACTTGAAATGCCCGATTATTTTATTTCATAATTCGGGATAAACCCCGTAATTTACAATAGAGGAATTTTACTAGGAAATTCCCTGGTTTACAAAACATGTTTATTTATTTAACTGAGCCACTACTTCAAGCTTTGTTAGTGCTCCGTAGCACTTTTCCTTGGTTCACAGTAGTCACCTGAAACATGTTTTGAAAATATTTTATCAGCGGAGAAATACTGGCGAGTAATTCAGATTTGATAAAACGACACATAGTTATAAATTACAGCATAAGAGCGATTACAATGGCTTCTATCTTATTTTTATCTGGCGCCGTGTCACCTCCTGGTGACGATGGTCATACCACTGTTGGGTCTTTTCCCCAAGTAGTGATGATTATCACTGTTAGGATTTATTAGCCTAACTGTGATAAATTAGTAATGTGCACAATACCCCACTAGCCAGTGATTTAAGATAACCACGACTTAATCCCTGTAATTATAACTTTGGAAAATAATTTGGAGTATTGTAAAATACTTTTGATAAAAGAGAACGACTCACATTGCAGATTTAAACGGGCAGAGTCTAGCCTACTGATTAGCCTTGTAACCTAATTTAAATAACAATGCACACGAACTAGGTCAGTAACTAATACATCATTTACGATAACTCACGAGATTAAAACCCTCACAACGAATGATAAAGTGCAATACTTAAACATCCATCGAATTCACAACGAATGACAAAGTATGGCCCTAATGTGGGCAGCACTTAAACATCCATTAGATAGTTTCAATCGATCGGACATTGAATCGTAGCAGCGATCGAGTTAATACCCTGTATCGCAGCAGCGCCTCCCTAATGAAAATTATGTTTTTGAGCAGTGTATCTTCGTTTTTGTGAAAAGATTTCGACATCAGATGAAAGCCCCATGCATGGGCTATTTATAGCCTGATTTTGGGTTTTACGCGGCCCGCGTAAACCCATACTCAACTCTTACGCGGCCCGCGTGGCCACCTAGTCTACATGTAGGTCTGATGGGTCACGAGTAGGTGTGCCAGGTGGACAACGCGTGGCCCGGATGCTTATCTGGTCAAACTTCAAGTTGACGCGGCCCGCGTAAGGGCCCTCCTGTGCTTTACGCGGCCCGCGAGAGGGTCTAAAATATGATTTTCTTGATTTTTGATATGGATTAGGGTTTTAAGGGTCCGGGTTTTTACTTACGGGTCGTTTTAGGACATTTTTGAAGGTCCTTACATCCTCCCCACCTTATTTAAAATCTCATCCTCAAGATTTATTGGAATAAGTGAGGGTACTTTCGCTTCATCTCCGATTCCAGCTCCCAGGTGTACTCTGGTCCTCTCTTTGAATCCCACTTGACTTTGACTAGTACGAGTATTTTGTGTTTGAGAAACTTGACCTTTCTGTCTTCTATCTGTAGTGGCTTCTCAACAAATTTTAGCTTTTCATTTACCTCTATGTCTTGAAGAGGTACTACCAAAGATTCGTCTGATAGACAATTCTTGAGATTGGATACATGAAATACGCCATGTACTCCAGCTAACTCTTCTGGTAGTTGTAAGCGATAGGCGACTGGCCCTATTCGTTGTATGACTAGGAATGGTCCTACGTACCTTGGACTTAGCTTTCCTTTTTTACCAAACCGAACTACTCCTTTCCAAGGAGAAACTCTCAAGAGTACCTTGTCTCCAACTTGAAACTCTAGTGGCTTGCGTCGATTATCGGCATAACTTTTCTGGCGATCTCGAGCCGTTTTCAGTCTTTCCTTGATTTGGGTAATCTTGTCGGTAGTTTCTTGTACTATTTCAGGACCTGATAATTGGCTTTCTCCTATTTCTGCCCAGCAAACTGGAGTTCTACACTTGCGTCCATATAGTGCTTCGAATGGGGCAGCTTCGATGCTTGAATGATAACTATTATTATAGGAGAATTCAATTAAGGGTAGGTGGTCATCCCAATTTCCACCAAAATCTATCACACATGCCCTAAGCATGTCCTCCAGGGTTTGGATCGTCCTTTCACTTTGTCCATCTGTCTGAGGATGGTATGCAGTGCTTAGATTTAGTCGGGTTCCCATTGTTTCCTGGAAACTTGTCCAGAAATGGGAAGTGAAACGACTATCCCTATCCGATACAATGGAGAGTGGAACTCCATCTAAGGATACGACTTCATCTACATACAACTTGGCTAACCTTTCCATGCTGAAGGTTTCCTTCATGGGTAGAAAATGAGCTGATTTGGTTAATCGATCCACAATTACCCAAATCGCATCATTACCTTTTCTGGTTTTGGGAAACTTAGTAACAAAGTCCATTGTTATGAGTTCCCATTTCCATACAGGCATTTCTAATTGTTGTAGTAGACCTGAAGGTTTCTGGTGTTCTGCCTTAACTTGTGAACAAGTAAGACATTTAGAAACATATCTAGCTATATCCTTTTTCATTCCTATCCACCAGAAATTATTTCTTAAATCTTGGTACATCTTATTGTTACCAGGATGCATGGTATACCTAGATTTTATGGGCTTCTTCTAAAATCTTATTTCTTAATTCTCCTTGTTTAGGTACCCAAATACTTTTCTTGTGGAATTTCCAAATTCCAAAACTTCCTTGCTCTAATTCCTTTATTCTTCCCTTCATTCCTTCAGCATCATCCTTGATTGCTGTTTCTTGAATGTTTTTCAATTGTTTCATTAAATATAACTGTAGATTTAATCTAAGAGCACGAACTCGTCGTTGTTTCTCATGATACTTACGACTTAAAGCATCAGCAACTATGTTTGCTTTTCCTTCGTGATATTGAATATCACAGTCGTAGTCACTTAGGATTTCCATCCATCTCCTTTGCCTCATGTTTAATTCTTTTTGCCCAAATATGTATCTTAAGGTCTTATGGTCTGTATAGACAGTAAACTTACTTCCATATAAATAGTGTCTCCAAATCTTAAAGGCAAAAATTATGGCTCCTAACTCTAAATCATAAGTCGTATAGTTTTCTTCGTGCTTTTTCAATTGCCTTGATGCATACGCAATTACCTTCTTGCGTTGCATTAACACACATCCTAATCCTAGTTTTGAAGCATCGCAGTAAACTTTAAAATCCTCTGTTCCTTCTGGCAAGGCTAGAATTGGAGTGTTGGTTAACCTTTGTTTTAAAATCCTAAAAGCTTCTTCTTGCCTAGGTCCCCATTCAAACTTAACTGCTTTACAGGTTAGCTTTGTTAATGGTACAGCTATTTTGGAAAAATCCTTAATAAAGCGCCTATAGTATCCGGCTAACCCTAGAAAACTTCTAATTTTCATGGCTGATTGCGGGACCTTCCATATGGTGATTGCTTCTATTTTAGCAGGATCTACATGAATACCTTCGTAATTCACCATGTGTCCTAAAAATTGTACCTCCTGCAGCCAAAATTCACACTTCGAGAATTTGGCGTAGAGCTTATCTTTTCTTAACAAAGTTAAGAGTGCATGCAGGTGCTCACAATGCTCCTCTTGGCTTTTGGAATAAATAAGTATATCATCGATGAAGACAATTACAAATTTATCCAAGTACGGTTTACAGATCCTATTCATCATGTTCATAAATGTTGCTGGAGCATTCGTTAGCCCAAAGGGCATGACTGTAAACTCGTAATGACCATACCTAGTTCTGAAAGCAGTTTTACGAATGTCTTCTTCTTGCACCTTCAACTGATGGTATCCGAAGCGTAAATCTATCTTAGAAAAAATATCTAACTCCTTGGAGTTGATCAAAGAGATCATCAATCCTAGGTAACGGATATCGATTCTTGATTGTAACCTTATTCAATTCCCTATAATCGATACACATTCGCATCGAACCATCTTTCTTCTTTACAAACAACACTGGAGCTCCCCACGGGGATGAACTAGGTTGTATGAATCCTTTACTTAATAATTCATCTAATTGCTTTTTCAATTCTAACATTTCAGATAACCGATAAGGTGCCTTGGCTATCGGTGTAGTTCCAGGAATTAGATGAATTCTAAATTCAACTTCTCTATTGGGTGGTAATCCCGGTAGTTCTTCTGGGAATACATCTGGGTATTTTGCTACTACAAGAATTTCTTTAAGTTCCTTACCTTTCGTGTTAATGATTACTGAAATCATATACACCATTTCTTGTTTTCTTGAATAACTGGCCAACTTTATTACTGAAATGAATTTCAGTGACTTTCGTGGCTTATCTCCTGTAATCACCACTAATTCTCCTGTGGGTGTATGAATTTCTATGGAATTCTTATCACAAAGAATTCGAGCATGGTTGGCTACTAACCAATCCATTCCTAATCCAACATCAAATCCAGCTAAATTCATAGGTAACAGGTTTGCAGAGAACTTATGACCTAAAAGTTCTATCTTTCCTTCTCGCAAAACTTTATCTATATGAACAGAATTACCTTCTGTCGTTTCTACCGTAAAAATTTGTCTAAGGTTGCTTAAGGGTAAGTTAAGAGCTTGGCAGAATGAAGTATTTATAAAACTTTGGTTTGCACCAGAGTCAAATAATACTTTTGCATAAACGTTGTGAACTAGGAACGTACCAGTTATCACGTCAGGAATTAGTTTTGCTTCCTGAGTAGTCAACTGGAAGGCTCTTGCGTTCTTCTTGGTAGTTCCTTCTGCAGGTTTGGCTTTGTTATCAACTGATTTGGCCAATTTAGGGCAGTCTGGCCTAAAATGTCCAGCTTCTCCGCAGTTGTAGCAGATTGTTGCTTTCTTCTTCCTGCAATCTTCTTCTTGGTGCCTCGGGATTTTGCAGAAATTGCAATATCCTTTGCATCTTCCAAAATGCTTCCTTTTACAGGCATTGCAAAATGAAATAGTGGAAGATTTCCCGGTTCCCTTTCTCTTGAAATTACTACGGTTACCCATACGGAATCCCTGGGTAATCTTTTGGGCCACTTCCTTTTTCCGGTTTTCTTCTCTTGTGTGTATCAGCCCGTCAGTTAGGGTGTTAGCTAATTCCACAGCATCGTCAATAGTGCGAGGTCTCGCAGCTTTAACGATATCACGGATTTCGCCAATCAATCCCCAAATATAGCGGGAAATAAGCACCGGCTCTGGCGAAGCCAGGGTTGGTACCACTCTTGCATATTCGAAGAATGTCGAAGTATACCCTCGACAATCTACATCCGCCATCCGGTGGTTCAGAAAGTTATTCGCCATTTGTTCCTTTTCATATTCAGGGCAGAATTTTCTTTCCACCAGCCGCTTAAATTCTTTCCAGCTCATGGCATATGCCACATCGCTTCCCTTTGCTTGAAGTACCGTATTCCACCATTCTAGCGCCCCTTCTTTAAAAAGATGCGACGGGTACATGACCTTGTCTTCCTCTGCACATTTACTTATTTTAATCACCGCCTCGGTTTTCTCTAACCAACGCAGTGCAGCAATCTCCGCTTCGTTGCCTGCAAATTCAACCGGTTTACAGGCAAGAAACTCCTTGTAAGTGCAACCAGTTGTTGCAGCTTTCCTTTTCTTAAGGAGTGGAGCTTGCATCCCATCGTTGTCGTTATTAGTATGGTTGCTGCCTCCGTTTACACTGTTACTAAAATTATCACCGTGTGTACGTTTGTTAGGAATAATTTGTTGAGGATCAATTGGATTTCGGGCAGCAGCAAGGATTGCTGGAATAGCATTGCCTATTCCTTGAGCAACGATATTCTCGATATCTTGCTTATTCAGAAATTGATCTTCATTGTTTTGTTCAGATTGGTTACCCTCGTTAACTTGTTCATTACCAGCGTGTTCCATCTGGTAATTAATATATATATAAGTGATTAGCATAAAATAATGAAAAATCAATCAAAACATTTGCACATAATTGCAATGCATGTATAGCCAAAATTGTCGATTTTTCGACTTCCATTTTTATATATTATATTATGCGTCCATACACACTTGTTATCTTACAAAAAAATTTATTTTTAGGTTATTTTACAGGATTATATTTTACTACTATTATTATTATACAACCACAACCATGCCGTCACACCATCCCCGTCAGCTGGCATCTTAGAAGCGACGTTCCCTCTCGTCGTACTTCCAGGAGATCTGTTCTCCCACCTCCCGGATCCTATTCCCTGCATCCACTAGCTCCTCGCCAAAATGGCGGAGTTCAGCCAAATTCTCATTGCTCATTGGTGGGTTTGGTGCAGGCTCTGGGTCGAACTGAGGGAAAAAGGTATAAGGGTTATTGAGGAGGTTCTGAAACTGCCAGTCGTTGGTCCACCATTCTTCCATTTCTCCTAGAGGTCGGGTGTTGACAAGGGATCTGGGATGGCTGGTTCCAAGTTTACTGGAAGCTGGGTTTCGGCAGGATAAGTGAAAAGGTTTTCATTAACAGGCTTAAGGATATCACAACTTGCCAGTATGCATTCTAGCTCTTTCTGCAACGGTATTTCCTCGGCTCGCCTGGAACTTTCTCCAATCTCTATTCCTTTCCCTTTATCCATTGGGTCCTCCGTCTTGACAATTTTCCGAGTTACTGGCTTCCTTCTGCGCACATGCCTCCAGCATACAATTCTTCTCCTTTTCTTTGGCTTGGGTTTCTCTGGAGGCTGGGCTTGAAATTCCATAGGTTCCTCAACGTTAGCACAATAACCAGTAAAGTCTTTGGAAACTTCCACATTAACAGAATAGAGGTTGAGATTCTGAAGAGCTTCAGACAACTCATTCATGCTGTTTAGCAGATATGAAGAAACACACAAAATTCTAGGTTAAAATTTTGTAAATTGAATTTTAACATAATCACAGAAAGGCAATCAGAAAAAAAATTTAAGTAGTAATATCTAATACATTTATACAAACAGATTGATTAAAATATTGCGATATATATATATATATATATAGGGAGAAGATCATGCGAGAACCACCTCTTATTGTGAGAACCGCGAGAACCAATGTGAACACACCAAAAATGCCTAAAAATAGCTAAAAATCACACAAAAATTTTTTTTTTGAATTTTTTAATATTTTTTATAAAAAATCGCTACTTTTCGAAGCAAAAAAAATATATATATATATATATTTTTAAAAAAAAAATTTTTTTGCTTCGAAAAGTAGCGATTTTAACCTAAAAAATATTAAAAAAATCAAAAAAAAAATTTTAGATTTTTTTTTTGATTTTTTTTTATTTTTTTTAGATTTTTTTAGGTTTTTTGGGGGTTTAGTTTTTAGCATTTTAGCTTTGGGGGGGGGGGGGTGGGGGGGGGGGCTTAGGTTTTTGGGGGGTGGGGGAGGGGGGTTTAGGTTTTTTGGGGGGGGGGGGGTGGGGTGGGGTTAGGTTTTTTTTAGCATTTAGCTTGGGGGGGGGGGGTTTAGGTTTTTTTTTGGGGGGGGGGGGGGTTAGGTTTTTTTTGGGGGGGGGGGGGGTGGGGGTTTAGGTTTTTGGGGGGTGGGGGGTGGGGGTTAGGTTTTTTTAGCTATTTTAGGTTCTGTTCACATTGGTTCTCAAGGTTCTCACAATAAGGGTGGTTCTCACATGAGCCCCTCCCTATATCTATATATATATTTATTTATTACAAATTATAACTGAAATTTAAAATATACTAGGGATGATTTATGTTAGTCTATCTTTTCTTACTAAGTTGTTTATTTAATGGGCAAGTTTCTTTAAGGGTTCTGGTTAGTACTGGGTCAGGGTGTTGGCAGTTTAACTTAATTAAAAGTTAGCATTTACTGCTGTAGTGGCTAACATATAGAGATTTGACCATTGTTCATCTAATTCATCTTCCCATAGTGGTTTATCACCTGTTTCCTGAGTTTCCTTATTACTCATCGCTCCTTTTGGTTGTGACTTCTTTATTTTTTCTTGACTTTTTCTAATAATCCAACTTCTTTTATTAGGGGTAAGTGGTTTCTCAAACTGTTCCTTACGAACAAATATTCCTTCCTCAGTATCTGCTGAGTATTTTGAGGAATTTGATTGAGATGAAGTTCCCTTATCTTTTGGTGTACTATCTAGTTGACGATAGATGTCCGAAATTCTTTTCTTACCCATACTATAACTAACAAGTAGTCAGTTAACAAAATACATAATCACAAGATGATAATCAGGAAAATTAAGTATTTCTAAATACTTAATTGGCTTAAATTTGTGGCTCTGATACCACATTTTCCTGTCACGGTCCCCGTCCCAGTTTGAGCCGGTCCAGGAGCCGCGGACAGAAACCCGTGGTATTTATTAATTGAGTTGACAGCGGAAGATTTTACAGGATCTTTTTAAACTTGAAATGCCCGATTATTTTATTTCATAATTCGGGATAAACCCCGTAATTTACAATAGAGGAATTTTACTAGGAAATTCCCTGGTTTACAAAACATGTTTATTTATTTAACTGGGCCACTACTTCAAGCTTTGTTAGTGCTCCGTAGCATTTTTCCTTGGTTCACAGTAGTCACCTGAAACATGTTTTGAAAATATTTTATCAGCAGGGAAATACTGGCGAGTCATTCAGATTTGATAAAATGACACATAGTTATAAATTACAGCATAAGAGCGATTACAATGGCTTCTATCTTATTTTTATCTGGCGCCGTGTCACCTCCTGGTGACGATGGTCATACCACTGTTGGGTCTTTTCCCCAAGTAGTGATGATTATCACTGTTAGGATTTATTAGCCTAACTGTGAGAAATCAGTAATGTGCACAATACCCCACTAGCCAGTGATTTAAGATAACCACGACTTAATCCCTGTAATTATAACTTTGGAAAATAATTTGGAGTATTGTAAAATACTTTTGATAAAAGAGAACGACTCACATTGCAGATTTAAACGGGCAGAGTCTAGCCTACTGATTAGCCTTGTAACCTAATTTAAATAACAATGCACACGAACTAGGTCAGTAACTAATACATCATTTATGATAACTCACGAGATTAAAACCCTCACAACGAATGACAAAGTGCAATACTTAAACATCCATCGAATTCACGACGAATGACAAAGTATGGCCCTAATGTGGGCAGCACTTAAACATCCATTGGATAGTTTCAATCGATCAGACATTGAATCGTAGCAGCGATCGAGTTAATACCCTGTATCGTAGCAGCGCCTCCCAAATGAAAATTATGTTTTTGAGCAGTGTATCTTCGTTTTTGTGAAAAGATGTCGACACCAGATGAAAGCCCCATGCATGGGCTATTTATAGCCTGATTTTGGGTTTTACGCGGCCCGCATAAACCCATACTCAACTCTTACGCGGCACGCGTGGCCACCTAGTCTACGTGTAGGTCTGATGGGTCACGAGTAGGTGTGCCAGGTGGACAACTCGTGGCCCGGATGCTTATCCGGTCAAACTTCATGTTGACGCGGCCCGCGTAAGGGCCCTCCTGTGCTTTACGCGGCCCTCGAGAGGGTCTAAAATATGGTTTTCTTGATTTTTGATATGGATTAGGGTTTTAAGGGTCCGGGTTTCTACTTACGGGTCGTTTTAGGACATTTTTGAAGGTCCTTACAGATAAATCCCATTTTATTGAATTAAAACGCCTTCTTTATTTAGGTAACTTTTATAGCCACTTTTCCAAGCCTTTAGTGCTATCCAGCTGGCTTCTAATTGGCTTTCACATTGTGTTACCTAAAACGCGTTTTAAAAACATTTGTCAGTGGGAAATACTAGTGAGTGAATCCCAGTTTAATCAAGGAACATTAATTTAATTTAAACTTAACAGTATTGAGGGCGATTACAATGTTTATATCTACCCAATTACTCATTCAGTACTGTCAATCCTGACTGGTGGGTCATATTACACATTGGCTAACTCTTCGTCCAATGGTAACGTTACTCGCATTTTGTATACAAAACCCCAACATACCGGCAGTAATCGTAGAATTACAAAGACTCAATCACTGCTAAATTGCATTGTAAAATAGTTAAGGTTTTGTAAAAACTGTTTACAAAAAGGAGATTACTCACATTGCTATCTTAGATTTTCCGTAAGGGTTTCCTGGTGATAATCTATAATTTACACAAATGCACGCGTGTTAGTATAATAACCCATTTTAACATTAGTAATACCCTCCCGGAGACGGCATTCCAACGACTACGTCGGGCAGAACCACGACAGCCGTTACGGAACCCTAGATCAATCGGGCAGCGTATCTAATACGTATCCAGGGGTTATAATACTTACAACGGAGCAGAACTTCGCTATTTAGGGGGTATAATACCCGAGTATAGTGTATACTACGTAATATTGAGAGAAAGAAAGAAAGTTTTGAACGAAATCGACTGAAGGCCGATCAAATCAATTTATAGGGCCTGACTTTCACTTTTACGCGGCCCTCGTAAATGTAGACAAGGGCCTACGCGGCCCGCGTCAAACCCGGTCAATAGCGTAGCCTATCCGGGTCACTGCCTAGCCTCGCCACAATGATGACACGTGTCATCACCGGGCTGCGCCACACTTTTGATCTCACGCGGCCCGCGTAAGACCTTTAAGAGGTTTACGCGGCCCGCGACAAACCCAAAAATCAGAATTTTAATTATTTTTAATAATATTTAAGGTATTCGGGGCCCGTTTTCACATATGGGGTGTATTTTAGGACATAGTGGGATATTTTAAAATATATTAGAGTGTCAGAAAATATTTGAGGGTGTCGGTTTTCTTGAGGATTGTTATATGAACTCCTCAATGATTACGACTGTGAGATTCGTTACCACCCTGGCAAAGCAAACGTCATCGCCGATGCTCTCAGTCGACGAAGCTATTTGCATAGCGTTCGTAACACTCAAGCCCAGCACAATCTCGAATCTCTTATACGTGACACTCAACATGCTTGTTTCACTGAACGCACTCTGAAGAAGGAAAGGATTATCAATAACGGCGAACAACTGGTGAATAAATCGAATGGTATATTTCATTATCTTGACCGAATTTGGATTCCCAAACGCACTAACGTACGACAGATTCTGCTAGACGAAGCCCACAAGTCTCGATATTCTATTAATCCCGGTGCAGATAAGATGTACCAGGATCTTCGCTACAAGTACTGGTGGTCGTGCATGAAGAAGGATATCGCTATCTATGTTTCGAAGTGCCTGACTTGTTCGAAAGTCAAGGCCGAGCATCAACGCCCCTCTGGCTTACTCGTGCAACCCGAAATCCCTATGTGGAAATGGGAGAGCATAGCTATGGACTTCATAACGAAACTTCCGCTCACGCCATTAGGTCACGACAGCATCTGGGTTGTCGTTGATCGACTTACTAAATCTGCTCGTTTTCTGCCGATACGAGAAGACTTTAAGGTAGAACGATTAGCACGAATCTACACCGACGAAATTATATGTCGACACGGGACGCCTCGTGACATCATATCTGACCGCGATGGTCGATTTACCTCGTGCCTTTGGGAAACGTTTCAATCTGCTCTCGGTACTACCCTTAATCTAAGTACCACATTCCATCACCAAACCGACGGTCAGACTGAAAGAACGATTCGTACCCTTGAAGACATGCTTCGCTCGTGTGTCATAGATTTCAGTGGTAATTGGGACACGCACTTACCTTTAGTCGAGTTCTCGTACAATAACAGTTATCACTCTAGCATCCAAATGGCACCATTTCAGGCATTATACGAAAGAAAATATCGATCGCCTATTGTATGGCACGAGATCGGGGACGCGCAGATTACCGGTCCTGAGCTGTTGCAAGAAACGACTGACAAAATCCTCCAGATCCGAGACAATCTGTTGAAAGCTCAGAGACGTCAGAAAAGTTACGCCGATAGACGTCGCAAGTCCCTTGAATTTGACGTGGGCAATCACGTACTCCTAAAGGTTGCACCTTGGAAGGGGGTGATCAGATTCAGCAAGAAAGGAAAGCTAGAGCCTCGATATGTTGGACCCTTTAAAATTCTGGAAAAGATTGGTAAGGTGGCCTACAGACTCGAACTACCGGAGGAACTTAGTAACGTCAACCCGACTTTATGTAACTTATGGGACTTGTACATGACTCGTCCGGTTACCCGTTATGCATATACACGCACGGTACGGTTTATGTAACTAGTTTGCATAAATTAGCCGAAACGGATTAATTCTTATCATTTTAATTTCAAAATCCAGAATGTATTTAGTTTACCCATTTTATACAAGTCTCCATACTTGTCGGGTCTAAATTACATTCCAATCCGGTCATCGCTTAATCAAGCGTTTCGTACCGTAACCTTTCCTTAAACTAACTGGTCTAAGTATACATCTTAAATAAGACCCGTTAGCAATCTAATAGGTTAATAAAACCTTCGTTCCAGATTAGGAGCCTCAGTAAAAGATACTTGCACTTGTTTGAGTAGATTATACGGCTGAGTATACAAAACTAGCATTTTAAGCTCAAGTAAATACTTTTAACTTATTTTCCCTTATACGGGCTTGGGATACGGTAAAATATTACCGCTTGGTCGGGTGTAAAAACACTTAATTGGAAATGATTAAATGGCATAATCCCGTTTTAATCAGTGTTGCTTGATAACAAATAAACATTGGGGGTTAACAACCGTGTCCTGAATATCCTTGGCTCATTTAAAAATTATAAATGGCCACGACTTAAGCACGGGGTGTAGGCATACACCTGACAATTGCGTATGTAAAGATATACCCTCTTGCTGAGGTTTACTCGCCGTGGGATTATATTAGTGTCGTGTCGATTAATCTTGTTCGACTTTTATCCCGGCCCTAAATGTTTGACAAACATGTGAATCTGATACAAGATTATCATTATATAATTGTCCCAAGTTATAAAAGAATATTTGTGCCTTGTGCATTTAAATCATTTTTCATAAATGTTTTCATATGAGTCAGTTAATTGTATTTACCAGTGTAAACTGACGTATTTTTTTCAAAAAGATTAAGTGACAGGTACTTATCGTAATTTGCTGGGAGCTCTGGGCGTTAGTTAAAGAATCTTGCAAATTCTTAATGCTTAAAGTCTGTTGAACAATGACTTGTATTATATTTTAAATCTGCATGTGGATCCTATCTTACCACCGTCTGTATTATATTTATTCGTACTTTACATTTTGGTTTGTAATAGTATTTTCTACCAAGACTTCCGCTGTGCAATAAACTGTGTATATTGACTATGATGATATCAACTACGTCACGATACTCCCCGCCGGGCCCACCGGTAATATGTGGAAATATCGGGGTGTGACAGGTTGGTATCAAAACCAACATTGAGTGAATTAAACACTAGCCTTTTGTGTTTAATCTCAATGACACAGTAGCACATTCCTTGACTTCCGAGTCTAGGCAAATGACCTAGGATTAATCTTAATCTTAATTGGTTTATATCTTTTGTTTGTTCTTTGTTCTTTGTTTTGACATGTTACTTTTAATCATGCCGCCAATAGTACGTGGACGTGGAGGCAGAGGCAAGGCCCTGATGAGGGGAAGAAACGATCATGAAGCAGGGTCGTCGCATAGACGAACACCCTCAGCATCTTTCATCTCCAACCCGCACGAGGATTGGAGAAACTATCTCGAACCAGCGAGGCGTTCTGTCTCGCTTAGCTCTTCACCCTTATACCACAACTCCTTCGGACCACAACAGGAAGACGAGCCCCATGACTCACGTCACTCGTACCTTCCCTTACAGCATTCTGATTCTCACAACTCTTTTCAAAACCCCACACCTTACTTTCAAAGTCGTTTCAACCCCATGAACCAAATTGATGAACCAGTGGGTCATAACCCATTGGAGCCTGCAGACCACTATCCTGAGTACCAGGACATGGACTTGGACGATGATCCAGATCCCGCCATGCCACCATCTGGAACGCCGACGCATCCCATCGAAATTTCCAACGGATCTTCTTTTGCAGGTTCGCCATACAGAGGCCCCGATATACGGGCCGAAAGGTGGAGCACATACAAGTGGGAGTTTACTCCCCTACACCACTACTCACCACCTAATCAACAGGTTCCCTCAGAGGACCCACACTTTCAGGCGGTCACGCCACCGCCACCTCCAGAGCAGCCACCGCCTCCAGAACCATTGAGGCGAAGAAGAAGTGCACGGATGTCCGTGCTTGGGGTTTTTCATTTCAACACCCCCTAAAACTCCAGCAACTACCCTCCGTTGTATGAAGACCCGCAATTGGGTGGGCCTTCAAACGTTGTTTCTGAAGTCGACTCTACACCAGTTGCTCTCCTGCACCACCACCACCACCCATGGGTTATGAAAACCCAATCCCTGCTTACCCAGATGCAGCTGGGTACAACCCGTTTGAGCAACCAGCTTACTCGGGTTATAACTACCATGCACCTGCCGTTGACCCATATGTTGAGGCAGCAAACTTCAATGCTCTCTACCCCTCGCCCTTTCCACCCGCGTACCCAACTGGGTACCCTGCTTATGGGTATCAATACCCGCCACCTCCACAACCTCAGCAGCAGCAACCACCGCAACCTCCACTCCAACAACCGCAGCAACAAGAAATTCTTCAAAGGTTGCATGAGGTGGAACAAAGGGTGGAAGAGGGGGATAGAACCCGCAAAAGTTTTCTTAAGGGTTTAGCAAACCTCATCAAGGGAAAAAGAAGAAGGGCCGTTGAAGAACCCTTGTCTATTATTTTGTAATTTCCATTTCAATTAGTCCCTGCGTGGACTTGTTTCTTATTTTAGTCCCTGCGTGGACAATTTTTTTTGTTTAAAGTCCCGTTTAGGGCAATTATTGTAATTCTTAGTACCATTTATGAGAAGTTTCCTTTTGCAATTACATTATCATTATACATATACATATACATTGTATCATTTATTAAATTATCATTTCAATTTATAATTGATCTGCCATTAAATCTCAAAAGAAAATCTTAAAGGTATAACCTAGCCTATATGTCATTTAGACATGGCTATGATGGTAAAACCTTCTTAAGATGATAAATCCTTATTAACATCTAAGAATATGTTAGCACTCTTGACAAAAGTGGTTCGAGAAAATCACACTAGTCATCCTAATACTTGGATTCTTCCAGCTTCCTTATCCAGCCCGATGATCTAGAAAATCATGGCTGATATCATCAAATAAGATGATCATATTAAAGCATTCACTATGTGATGCTATTATTTCGCTTTCGGGCCAAATTATTTCAATTAAATAATAAACGACAGTTGTAGTCTGTGACTCCCTGTCAAGAAAGGTGAGGAACTATGTTCAAACCTTAATGCCTTGATCCTATAAGATCATGGCTTATAAATTAAAATTGTCCTTGTGACAAGGCCTTTTGTTCCACTTTAAAATTCTTAATGGTTTATAACCAAGAATAATCATAGTGAAAATTTTAAATAAATCTGATTAACAAATTAACCAATAAGGTCTATTTATACCATGGTTAATGAATCACCAAACAAGATGATTCAATAATAAATCACTAAATGAGTTGTTGTTAATTGTTTTATAGCAATCAAGCTTCACCATGGCCGACTCAGATGAAGTTAATAGTCATCCAAATGAAAGGAATGATAACACCAGAATGAATGTAATGGGTGCTGATCTACAAGCTATGATAGACAATGTGGTAACTAAAGCTATGGACAGAATGTACAAGGATTCAGGTGCTACGCGCACCAAGACTCAAACAGTAGCTCATTCTAAACCTCCCTCTAAATCACATGCATCTAAGAAGGACGATTCTCAACACTCGTCAAATCAGAAAAGTCAACCGTCCAAGAAGATAGTATTTGATCAGGAACCACATTCCAAGACTTGTTCTTATAAGTATTTTGTCTCGTGTAAGCCAAGAGACTTCACTGGTAAAAAAGGTGCCATTGATTGTATGGAATGGCTAGAATAAATGAAGACAGTGGTTGACATCAGCGGGTGTGCTGAGCAGGATATTGTAAAGTTCGTTTCTCAATCTTTTAAAGGTGAAGCGTTAGTTTGGTGGAAGGCACTGCTACATGCCTCAGGGAAAATTCCACTCTATAATCTGTCATGGGATAAATTTATTGATCTGATGAGAGAAACTTTCTGTCCACAACATGAAATAGAGAAGGTTGAAGCTGACTTTTTAACTCTGGTTATGAAAAAATTAGATTGTCCATCTTATGTTACTAGCTTCAACTCCATGTCTCGAATGGTACCTTATTTGGTTACACCAGAGCCAAAGCGTATTGCACGCTTTATTGGTGGATTGGCTCCCGAGGTAAAGGGTCATGTGAAAGCCTCAAGGCCTGCAACATACAGGTCAGCTGTAGATTTGTCTTTGTCTATAACCTTGGATATTATTAGAAATAAGTCTGCAAGGAATACAGATGATGGGAAGAGAAAAAGAGAAGACGATAACTCAAGGCGTTTTGATAAGAAAAAGAAAGGTGAATTTGGGTTTAAGAAGAATTCTGAGTTTAATAAAAGCTCAAATCAGTTGGGTGACAGACCCGTGTGCAAGAACTGTAGGAAGCGCCATCTAGGAAAGTGCACAATTGATCCGCAGGCTAAACTCTGTGGAATTTGAAAAATGAAGGCTCATAAGACATTAGAATGCAAGGATCTGAAAAATGCAACTTGTTACAGTTGTAATGAAAAAGGGCACATCAAGACCAACTGCCCGAAACTCACAAAGAAGCCCAAAGAGGCTAAAAAGACCAATGCTCGAGTTTTCCAAATGAATGCCAGAGATGCAGTCCATAACGATAACGTTATAACAGGTACTTTCCTCATAAATGATGTTTATGCTAGAGTTTTATTTAATTCTGGTGCAGATAAGTCTTTTGTAGACAATAAATTTAGTAAACTGTTAAATCTGCCTATTAAAAATTTAGACATAAAATATGAGGTAGAACTTGCTGATGGTACCTTAGAAACCGCTTCGACAATTTTAGATGGATGTTTCATATCCATTAGGAATCACTCCTTTTCGTTGTCTTTGCTACCGATGAAATTGGCAGGATTTAATATAGTTATAGACATGGATTGGTTATCTCTTAACCAAGCTCAAATTGCCTGTGATAAGAAGCAAGTTATCATCAAAACCCCTTATGGTGAATCAGTTACTATTCAAGGTGATACGCAATATGGATTGCCCGATCAAGTATCTATGCTTAAAGCATCTAAGTGATTAAAGAAAGGTTGTGTCATTTACATGGTATAGGTGACGGTAGACATACCAAAGCCCAAGATAGAAGATATTCCTGTTATTTCAGAATACGCAGATGTTTTTTCTGAAAAACTATCTGGGTTACCTCCCGACAGACAAGTGGAATTCAGAATTGATATTATACCAGGAGCAGCACCAGTCGCACGAGCTCCTTTTCGTTTGGCACCGACCGAAATGAAGGAATTAAGGACCTAGTTGGATGATTTGTTGGAGAAAGGTTTTATTCAACCAAGCTCGTCTCCTTGGGGAGCGCCGATTTTATTTGTGAAGAAGAAGGATGGTTCAATGCGTCTATGCATTGATTATCGTGAGCTGAATAAAGTTACAATCAAGAACCGCTATCCGTTGCAGGATCGATGATCTATTCGGTCAGCTGCAAGGGGCAAGTTTCTTCTCAAAAATCGATCTAAGGTCGGGGTATCATCAATTGAAGGTTAGAACCGAAGATGTACACAAGACTGCATTTAGAACAAGATATGGCCACTACGAGTTCTTAGTGATGCCTTTTGGGCTCACTAACGCACCTCCAGCATTCATGGATCTCATGAATCGAGTCTGCAAGTCGTTTTTAGACAAGTTTGTCATTGTTTTCATTGATGACATACTTATTTATTCAAAGAGCCAAGCTGATCACGAGAAACATCTCCGATGCATCCTTAAACTTCTGCAACAAGAGAAGCTCTACGCAAAATTTTCCAAATGTGAATTCTGGCTCCAAGAAGTCCAATTTCTTGGACATGTGGTAAGTGAGCGTGGCATCTAGGTGGATCCCGCTAAAACAGAGGCAATTATGAATTGGCAAGCACCTAAGACGCCCACTGAAATTCGTAGCTTCTTAGGTTTGGCAGGTTACTACAGGCGTTTCATCGAAAACTTTTCAAGGATTGCTGCACCTTTGACTTCCTTTACACGCAAAAATGTGAAGTTTGATTGGGGTCCCAAACAACAAGAATCTTTTGAGATTCTCAAACAAAAATTGAGCAATGCTCCTGTGTTGACATTGCCAGAAGGAATAGAAGAATTCGTTGTATATTGTGATGCATCGCACACTGGAATGGGTTGTGTGCTTATGCAAAAAGGTAAGGTGATTGCCTATGCATCGCGACAACTGAAGGTGCACGAGAAGAATTACACCACCCATGACTTGGAACTGGGTGCCATTGTTTTTGCACTCAAACTTTGGAGGCATTACCTGTATGGGACCAAGTGTGTGATATACTCATATCACAAAAGCCTCCAATATTTGTTTAACCAAAAAGATCTCAACATGAGACAACATCGTTGGATGGAAACGTTGAACGATTATGATTGTGAAATTCGCTATCACCCGGGCAAGGCGAATGTGGTTGCTGACACACTAAGTAGGAAAGAAAGGGTCAAACCTATTAGAATCAATGCTAAAAGCATTGAACTAAAGAACAGTTTAAATGAGAAGTTGTTGTCAGCACAAAAGAAGCCGTTAAGGAAGAAAACTTTCCAGAAGAAAGATTACGTGCAACTGTTGATCAGTTGTCACCAGGGAATGATGGAATCCTTAGAATAATGGTCGAATCTGGGTTCCAATTCATGGAGGACTTAGAGATGTAATCCTCCAAGAAGTTCATAATTTTAAATATTCGGTTCACCCAGGCAGCGATAAAATATATCAAGATCTGAAAGTAAATTATTGGTTGATGGGTTTGAAGAAATCCATAGCCACGTATGTGGGTAAATGTCTGACGTGTGCACAGGTTAAAGCCGAACATCAAAAGCCGTCCGGTTTACTGCAGAAACCAGAACTTCCCACCTGGAAGTGGGAAATGGTAACTATGGATTTCATTACCAAGTTACCAAGGTCGAAACATGGAAATGATACGATATGGGTTATAGTTGACAGATTGACAAAGTCAGCTCATTTCATACCCATCAAGGAGACACATAGCTCCGATAAACTAGCCCAGCTGTATGTGGACGAGATTGTATCTCTCCACGGAGTGCCATTATCTATCATATCTGATAGAGATACTAGATACACATCTCATTTTTGGAAGAGTTTCCAACAATCTTTAGGCACTCATTTGAATTTCAGTACTACTTATCATCCTCAGACGGATGGGCAAAGTGAGCGTACGATTCAAACACTAGAAGACATGCTCCGGGCTTGTGTTGTTGACTTAGGTGGAAGTTGGGATGATCATCTTCCCTTGATTGAATTTTCATACAACAACAGTTATCATTCGAGCATCCAAGCTGCGGCTTTCGAGGCCTTATATGGAAGGAAATGCAGAATGCCGGTTTGTTGGGCGGAAGTTGGGGAAACCCAGCTGTCAGGACCAGAAATAGTCCTTGAGACGACGGATAAGATTATTCAGATCCGTGATCGTCTAAAAGCTGCCAAGGATAGGCAGAAGAGCTATGCAGATAAGAGGTGCAAACCTCTAAAATTCGAGGTAGGTGATAAAGTATTACTCAAGGTGTCACCATGGAAAGGAGTAATGCGATTTGGTAAAAAAGGCAAGCTAAGCCCAAGAAATATCGGACAATTCGAGATCATCGAATGTGTCGAGAGCTTGGCCTATAAGCTGAATTTGCCTGAAGAGCTTAGTGAAATTCACAATGTGTTCCACATTTGCAATTTAAAGAAATGTTTGGCTGATAAGTCGCTAACAATGTCACATAAAGACGTGCAAATTGACGAAAGCTTAAAGTTTGTTGAAAAGCCTTTGTCGATCGAGGACCGACAGATTAAAAAGCTTCAAAGGAAGAATGTGCCAATTGTAAAAGTGAAATGGGATGCCCGCAGAGGCCCATAATATACGTGGGAAGTTGAATCCACAATGCGACAAAAATACCCTCATTTGTTTCAGTAAATCTCGAGGTCGAGATTTCTTTTAAGGGGGTGAAGATGTAACACCTCGCAAAATCATGACCAATAACGTGAATACACGTGTCATAAACCATAATCATGAAAAGATGAATACAGGGGAACTAAAAGTGTCAACATGTGAAAATTATGTTTTTAAATAACCATATACGGTGTTCGTATCATTAAACAGTTGAAATATTGGACGTGAGAAGCCATTTGTGAAAAACAAGTGAAAATTATTAGTCGAAGGGGTTAAATGTGTCAACATGTTAATTCTTACCTCTGAAGTGACCTTTTAACGAACCCGGAGCTTCGAAATATCCAATTATACTTCCAAGAATGCCAAATGATAAATGTATATGGTTTCGATATTGTTAATTAAAATTTTGTGCAAGATTTCAAGAAAAAGGGGTTAAAAGCGTCAACATGAGAAACTAGTACCTTTCGGGTGATCTTGTAACTAAACGGAAGCCTAACGGTGTTTGTTTATGTACCAAGATACTTAAAAGTTAACTTTGGGGGTCAAAAGTGCAATAAATAGAAGTTATTTCAAGTTATAAAGGCCAGGGACTGAAAATGCAATTATTAGAAACTTTGTAACCGGATCAGGGAGTGTCGCGGGCCGCGAAGGCACCCCCATAACTCTTACGCGGGCCGCAAGAGAGGTGCCAGCGACTAAAAAATAGACAGCTGCATGTTGCAGGCCTGTCCACCGCCATTGCATGGCTTCTGAGCGATACCAGGGGCCGGTTAATGGTTTTTACTGCCACAAGAACACCTGTAATCATCTGGTAACTCCCCACAACAGCTGGAATGATCCCAAGAGCCTTCAATTCTCTATAAATAGTGCCTTTGTTTGCTCATTTGAACTTGCACTCTCAAAATTTCACTCTGTACTTCTTATCTGGAGCTTTCTGGTTTATAAGGAGACTCCCATCAGTTAAATCTTCGAGCTAGGACCTTGTGTAAGCGTTCATAGCTTCTATAGTTCAGTTTTTATTAGTATAAGGACCAAAAGTCAAAGTTATCGTAATTATGCTTTGACTTTTAGTTTATTCATTAACGGTCCAGCCATGGTTCTAAATGAATGTGGCTTTGTGTTGGTAATTATGTAGGTGTTAAACCCTCAAAAGGGCACCTCCTAATTATCACGTTTACTTAGTTAATTGTCGGGTCAAAGTAATTAACATAAAAAGTCAAACGGGTCAGTTTTCAAATAAATTCGTATCTGATAATGTAGAAGCTATAAAATATGTTTTCTCACTTTAATAACTTGGTAAATAATATTAGAACATGTCTAGACATGTTCAACCCGACAATTCTGAGTTTAGGCTCGTTTCGCAACCGAAAGTCGCAAAAGTTGACTTTTGCTTTGACTTTCAGTTCTGACCCGAATTAGCTTAGTTTCTTTATGCATTAAGGTTCCTTTGTGACCATATTATATGTTAGTATAACCCTCTGAGGTTATTCTACATGGTCCCTTAGTAATCTGAGTTATTACATGTTTCCGTTATTATGCTTAAACTTTGACCATAATGCCCCTATAGTCTAAAAACGAGATTTTTAAATATGTAAGCATGCAAATAGTTTTGTTACTGATATATAAACATGTCAAAATTATTTTGACGATATTTTCTTGTCTCAAATTAAAGTTATGCAATATATTGTAAAATTGAACTTTTTATTAATTAAACTACGCTTTTGTGCATAAATCATGTTTAACCCGAATTTTGACACCAAACTCATTACCTACTATTATGATATTATTTTTAGGAATTTTTGGAATGTTAGGTCAGATTATAAACTGAACATATCATTGAGTTCTTGTGTAAATTCGATAAATGACGATAATACCCTTTTTGTTGATAAAATGAGATTTACATATGATTAACATGCCAAACCTTTTCCTACTAATTTTATGTGAAAAATAAAATATTTTAAACATTCAAGGCTGATCAAAATCTCATAATTTCATAAACTTTGCAAATATCGTCAATTATCGATTTTTACGCTAATTAGGTGCATAGTATGGTTTAAAACCATATTTAACACCTAAGACTTGATACCTACTAAATTTATAAATAAATTTTAATACTTTTACAGTAGATATAAGTCATGAACTCAGACTTCCAATTTTGTCCTTAAAAACATATGTGAAAAGACCAAAATGCCCCTACGGTGCATAGTTTGGCCATAAATGGTAAACCACACATATGTATGATATCCTACTATTATAACATTATAAAATAAATATTTTTACAGAATGTTTTAGACCAGAACATCAGTTTATGTTTAAAACCTCTTTTATAAATCTTAAAATGACCAAAAAGCCACTATGGGACTTAAATCGATTTTAAAATCTTTTGGGGCATAATTGTTGATATCCTACTGATATCATAACATATTTAGAGTATAATAACTTATGGGACTTATACATGACTCATCTGGTTACCCGTTTTGCATATACGCACTCGGTACGATTTATGTAACTAGTTTGCATAAATTAGCCGAAACGGATCAATTCTTATCATTTTAACTTCAAAATCCAGAATGTATTTAGTTTAGCCATTTTATACAAGTCTCCATACTTGTCGGGTCTAAATTACATTCCAATCCGGTCATCGCTTAATCAAGCGTTTCCTATCGTAAACCTTTCCTTAAACTAACCGGTCTAAATATACATCATAAATAAGACCCGTTAGCAATCTAATAGGTTAATAAAACCTTCGTTCCAGATTAGGAACCTCAATAAAAGATACTTGCACTTGTTTGAGTAGATTATACGGCTGAGTATACAAAACTTGCATTTTAAGCTTAGGTAAATACTTTTAACTTATTTTCCCTTATATGGGCTTGGGATACTGTAACACCCCGAAAACGGGTTTGGTAATTAAACCCCGTTAATACAAAAGAGTGGGTAAAATACCGTTAGTGGTGAAAGTAACCCGGTAAATATTATGATTTAAATAAATAAACCTAATATTTAATAAAACGTTAATAAATGTTTTTAAGTAAATAAGATTTATAAGAAGTCTGAATTAACGGGACTTAAAAACATAACAAGTTATGACTTCCCGAACCCGCTAAAGTAACAAGGAATAATTAACCTAGTTAGTAGCATGTGATTAAGTGACTAATGGTGAGTTATAGCTTCATTTGATCAAAAGGAAACATGAGGGACCAATATTACCAAGTGGGAAAGTTGTTTTATTAAAACAAAAGTTAAACACCAAAACACACACTTAAAGTGTGTGTTCTGGTCGATATGTCCACAGGAGCCAAGAACATCTTGAGCTCAAAACCCTAACAATCACAAATCAAGAAATTGGAAGGGCAAATCAAACCCAAATCAAAATTCAAGCACATATTCATGATCACCAAGTCAAGGGAATCCTAAGGTATGTCAAATTTCTAACATTCATGAAGTTGTAAAAAGTTGATAATCATCCTAATCGCGAATTAGGCATGGATTATAGAAGCTATGGCTAGATTAGTGATGTATATTTGCTTAGGAACAAAACCCTAAGTGAAAATCATACATAACATGCTATAGATTGATGAATTTGGTAAATTAACACACTTAGATAAGTGGGTTTTAATGTTATGATGATTTTGATGATATAACTATGCTTAGAATCAACATGCATGATAACAAATAGAAGGTGTTCGATTAAACCATGAATTTGTGCACAAGATCATAATTGCTATGAAATGGGTTTAGTTGATTTGATGAAATTAATGTAGTATTGGTGTTTATAAACGCCATACTAACTCGTATGAATGACTACTTTAACAAAATAGGGATTTTGTTAAGAGTTCATAATTGATTAGAAGTGCGTTTTGACACAAGGATTAAACTCATGATTTATTATTGAGTTTAAAGAGAAAAATAGTCAAACAATCATAAGGTGTGAAAGTCATGATTAGGAGTGACTAATGTAACAACCTTGTGAATAATGAATGATACTTGGCGCTCAACAAGCTAGGTGAAGCTTGGGGAGAAAGCGGGTCGAACGAGTCAAGTATAAAGGAAAAGCGTATTCGGGATGCAAGGTAAGTATATCTTACACTAGTCATATATTTATAATATTCTTTCGTCGTATTAGTTACGAAAAAGAAAAAAAAATACCTAATTGAGATATGATGTTCCGGCGTGTAGTCGTACGGAACAAGATAATCAAATATGACAAGAAAACATAGTGATGGCTAAAAAAATGAGTTAAATCGGTAATTCGATCATATTATGATGAATGAAACATGTACTTTTAATGGTTATCATATAAGTTAAATCATAATAGCCATTAAGGGCAAAATGGTAATTTGACAATTTGACAATGGTAATTGGTCATTTAGACCAAACGGGTCAAAAGGTGAAATTATAACCCTTTGACAATATCGACTAATGGGTTGTCAAGATGCATGATTTTAGGAAATAAATAGCACATGGATGCTTACATCGCTATCACTTAGCAGCCACTAAGGAAAGGTATTGAAACGGGTCAATATATTGATCCGAGCCAGGTATGTATAATAATACAACTCATCATGTAGAGTTTGGAGTTTTATAACAGTTAGACAAGGTTAAAATAAGATATTCGGTTATCTTTTAGGTAAAGCGAATAAATTGAGTTATGATTATGGTGTTTTAGAAACATATTGGTTTCTAAACAAGAATATGGTTAAAAGGTCGGATTTTGGGGTTCAAACAAGCACTAATAGTCCTTCGTCGTAAAAGAATGACTAAAATTGACTAAAACGCCCTTGTTGGCTAATTCGAATAAACAACCTTTAAAGGTAGTTTTGAAACGAGTTTTATTATCAAATAAATAATTGGAATAAGTGTAAGAAGCGAAAGATGTAAACCTTCGGTCAAAAGACTCTATATGAGTCTTTGTCGTAAATTAGCAATTAGACGAGAAAAACTCGGATTATATAGATCACCTCATTAAGTCCACCACATATATAGTTGTGGTGGAAGATTACTTGATAAGAATGTTGTATATAACGCTAGAAAAGAAAGAAAACGATTTTAAGCTTTAAAGTGCTTAAATACCCTTAACGGGTCAAAATAAGCACTTGAACGTAAACGGGTTCTAACTAAGTAAGAAACCCATGATTTATGATTTATTTGATAGGAAATATTGAAATTATGATTCTCATGAGTTTATAGATCAAGTAAATATGTTTGTTTGATAAAATCGCGAACGGGTCAAAAATTTGGTAAAAATGGTAATAAGCCGAAGACTTAAAAGTCTTAAATTTTGTTAATCCGGATGTTGTATTTTGACTCCATATGATGAAGGGTCAAATTACAATCATGTAGGAAGAAACGGTGGGTCAAACGGATAAGCGGTTTGAAAGATACGAAAGTTTTCGTGTCAATAAACGGCAAAATGGAAAGCTGGAATGCAGGGGCCACCGTAACTTACGGTGCCACCGTAAGTTACGGTGGAGCTGAAGGCTTTACGGCAGCCCCCTACTGTTTTACGGTAGGGGCATGTCACACCAGAGGCCACCGTAACTTACGGTGCCACCGTAAGTTAAGGTGGAGGCCAGTTGGAAATCCATGCTTTGTGATCAAGAGTTTAACGTTGGGATTCTTTTTCCTTCCATTATCATTACCGGATTTGTTTAGACACATTTTAATCCCCATATGACTAAAACATTTCATGTTTATGAAATGTAGGTACATTTTGGATGCCGAAAGACGATCAAGCTCAACGAAGAACTGAACACAATAAAGACTCATGCTTCCGCACATTGCCTTGTCGTAAATCTATACGACGAATCTGATTACGTTATGTCAAATAACTTATGATTTGTAAAAGTTTTAATAAACTCGTGTTTTTATAATATGTGCAGTCTTAACTACACATCTAATTGTTGGTATTTACATGTAAAACTGTTAAATAGAAACTAGGGTGTTACAAGTTGGTATCAGAGTCTTGGTTTAAGAGATTCGAGTATGGTGGGGAGGAACCATGCTTGGACTTAAACCTTATGCTCTTGACAAAGAATAGTGTTCGGTTCGAGGCTTGATCGCAAATCCGGTAAGTGCATGTATGCTAATGGTCTAGCGTATTAAAGTGTTGTAGACAACACATAGGGTTACCGTGTAATACACGTTACCCCAATTAAATGATTGATATAGTTGACAAAAATACGCGCGTTGACGCGTATAGTAGAAAAGCCTTGTATTATAATACAGGCGATTATTGAAGTTGATATTACTAACTTTTGTGAATATCTTGATTGAAGGACACTTGCATTTAAAGATGACAAGAGTTGAACAAATTAAGGATATGATAGAAGAACGGTTCGAAGTATGACGATAGGAGCATGCTCACTAAGGACTAAATCACGTAACGACCGCGAACAAGGTTAATGGCAAGAAACGCCCGTCGGGGCAAGCATTACCAGGTGCGTGTTTTTAAATAATAATCGCACAATTAGCAATATGCAACAAACATGTAGAGAATGATCGTTGCATAGGTAAATTAGAAACTTGGAAAACCTGAACAGAAATACATATCCAGGATATAATTTCCAAGAAAACTGAATAGGGGCGTTACTTACATAGGGCGTGATGTGAAAACTATAAAAAGGTCGTGTATGTCATGTGTTAAATCGCTTACTCTGGCCAAGTAAGTAGTGGCATATGATACCACGAGTTTCTTATAGCGGACACATTTACATCCGATGTAGTAAGGGCGGAGTGAATGGGACTAATTAAAAAGTACCCAAATGAACCAGATAAGCAAAATATTTGATAATAATGTAAACGCACAACCGAGTGACGGAAGCGTATTACATCAGGATAATGAGCCCGAGTGAAGGGACAAAGAATCATGTAAAATGATTTAGACAAGTATTGGGAGGGAGTGTACTTACACTCGAACCCAGAAAACGCAAGCATGAAAAATGATTTAGACATACACTCGAACCCAGAAAACGCAAGCATGAAAAATGATTTAGACAAGTATTGGGAGGGAGTGTACTTGCACTCGAACCCAGAAAACGCAAGCATGTAAAATGATTTAGACAAGTATTGGGAGGGAGTGTACTTACACTCGAACCCAGAAAACACAAACATGTAAAATGATTTAGACAAGCATTGGGAGGGAGTGTACTTACACTCGAACCCGGAAAACGCAAATATGTCCCTTAACGGGTCGATTTTGTAAAACGCCAAACTTGAGAACAAAGTAGGAATATAAAAGCGAAACGAAGTCATAATGCATACCGTAAGGGTTGCAATAATAACGACTTCGGTAAAACACCCGGTTGGTGGGTAAGGGTTTAAAAACATGCGTAGACCGAGAAACGGGAACTCGGATGGAAAGTTAAAAAGACTTGAATTTTGAGTCATGACCAAAAGACGACAAGATAAAGTAAATAGAAGTTTTGATAAATCATGTCCAACTATTCTAAAGTAGAACGGGTCGAACAAATATTGAAGTTTGACATTCATAAGTGACGAATTTTCACACGAACAAGTTAAACGGGTTAGATAAAACGTAACATTGGAAATGATAATGAGCCCGGTAATGGGACGAGATTGAATACAAATATGGGCGTAAACCGAATAAAGGAAAGCGCGAGATATTAATGAACCCATGTAATGGGTCGGAATTGAATATGAAATGATTGCAGACACGAATCACAGTCGGAGTGAACGAACTTTTGATGTGAAAATAAATAAATTTTCAAACATAAAAGGGACGAAATACGGGATTATTATAACCTTCGGGTTATAAACGGTGTAAAGGTCTACGGGACTAAACTGACCCACGGGTCATGAATAAAAGGTAAAAGGGACATAAAGGCAACGCCCTAAAGAGGCAAAAGCCTAAAGAAATAGCCTACGAGGCTAAGTGAAAGAATCTGAGGGTTACTTAGACAAGCAAGGGAACCAGTAGAGAATCCCCGCATGAAACTAAGATTGTAAAAGAATAAATTATGGACTGTCAATATCCTGGTACGGATAATTGACAAAAGATAAAGAGAACATCCTAAACTAAAACTTCGGTTTTAGTAAGAAATAATGTTTTTACAAATAGAAATTCTGATAGGAATTTAAATAGTAAGTATGAAGGATACAAGTCTTGACACTAATAGGCGCAAGACGATATATTCGAAAAAGTGATGTTTTCGAAAATGAAAGGTTGATATGAATTAAACATAATGTGACACGATCACGGTTAAGAAATGCAATGTGAGGTAGAATCACGTTATAACCAGGCGAGCGGTAAAAGTAACTGGACTAATAAGTCTAGTTAGTGAGACCGGTTAAGGTCAGCAATTCAAATCAGGAAATTTGGTTTGCTTGTAAGTGGTAGATTCGGTATAATTAAACCGAATAAATAAATTTGAAAATAAAAGAATTTGTTGCTAAAAGTGAAAGATTTCACTAAAGACCTTTAAGCGGGTCAAAGTAACGGATTCATAAAGAATTCGATAGTATACGAAAGTGATGAATATCGCTAAGTTGATTAAACTAGTGGAAATAACGAGATTACGTTATTTCAAGTTACATTATGCCGTATATAATACGTAGATGATTATTAACCAAAAAGATATTACCATACTTCTCTGGTAATACTAATAATTGGTTAAAGTATAAGTAATGTTTTAAAGATTCTCGGAACAGATGCATTGAGTTAAACTCAATGAATTATGTAAGAAAAGGTTTCGGGGACGAAACCTCTTTAAGGGGGTAGACTTGTAACACCCTGAAAACGGGTTTGGTAATTAAACCCCGTTAATACAAAAGAGCGGGTAAAATACCGTTAGTGGTGAAAGTAACCCGGTAAATATTAGGATTTAAATAAATAAACCTAATATTTAATAAAACGTTAATAAATGTTTTTAAGTAAATAAGATTTATAAGAAGTCTGAATTAACGGGACTTAAAAACATAACGGGTTATGACTTCCCGAACCCGCTAAAGTAACAAGGAATAATTAACCTAGTTAGTAGCATGTGATTAAGTGACTAATGGTGAGTTATAGCTTCATTTGATCAAAAGGAAACATGAGGGACCAATATTGCCAAGTGGGAAAGTTGTTTTATTAAAACAAAAGTTAAACACCAAAACACACACTTAAAGTGTGTGTTCTGGTCGATATGTCCACAGGAGCCAAGAACATCTTGAGCTCAAAACCCTAACAAGCACAAATCAAGAAATTGGAAGGGCAAATCAAACCCAAATCGAAATTCAAGCACATATTCATGATCACCAAGTCAAGGGGATCCTAAGGTATGTCAAATTTCTAACATTCATGAAGTTGTAAAAAGTTGATAATCATCCTAATCGCGAATTAGGCGTGGATTATAGAAGCTATGGCTAGATTAGTGATGTATACTTGCTTAGGAACGAAACCCTAAGTGAAAATCATACATAACATGCTATAGATTGATGAATTTGGTAAATTAACACACTTAGATAAGTGGGTTTTAATGTTATGATGATTTTGATGATATAATTATGCTTAGAATCAACATGCATGATAACAAATAGAAGGTGTTCGATTAAACCATGAATTTGTGCACAAGATCATAATTGCTATGAAATGGGTTTAGTTGATTTGATGAAATTAATGTAGTATTGGTGTTTATAAACGCCATACTAACTCGTATGAATGACTACTTGAACAAAATAGGGATTTTGTTAAGAGTTCATAATTGATTAGAAGTGCGTCTTGACACAAGGATTAAACTCATGATTTATTATTGAGTTTAAAGAGAAAAATAGTCAAAGAATCATAAGGTGTGAAAGTCATGATTAGGAGTGACTAATCTAACAACCTTGTGAATAATGAATGATAGTTGGCGCTTAACAAGCGAGGTGAAGCTTGGGGAGAAAGCGGGTCAAATGAGTCAAGTATAAAGGAAAAGCGGATTCGGGATGCAAGGTAAGCATATCTTACACTAGTCATATATTTATAATATTCTTTCGTCGTGTTAGTTACGAAAAAGAAAAAAAATACCTAATTGAGATATGATGTTCCGGCGTGTAGTCGTACGGAACAAGATAATCAAATATGACAAGAAAACATAGTGATGGCTAAAAAATGAGTTAAATCGGTAATTCGATCATATTATGACGAATGAAACATGTACTTTTAATAGTTATCATATAAGTTAAATCATAATAACCATTAAGGGCAAAATGGTAATTTGACAATTTGACAATGGTAATTGGTCATTTAGACCAAACGGGTCAAAAGGTGAAATTATAACCCTTTGACAATATCGACTAATGGGTTGTCAAGATGCATGATTTTAGGAAATAAATAGCACATGGATGCTTACATCGCTATCACTTAGCAGCCACTAAGGAAAGGTATTGAAACGGGTCAATATATTGATCCGAGCCAGGTATGTATAATAATACAACTCATCATGTAGAGTTTGGAGTTTTATAACAGTTAGACAAGGTTAAAATAAGATATTCGGTTATCTTTTAGGTAAAGCGAATAAATTGAGTTATGATTATGGTGTTTTAGAAACATATTGGTTTCTAAACAAGAATATGGTTAAAAGGTCGGATTTTGGGGTTCAAACAAGCACTAATAGTCCTTCGTCGTAAAAGAATGACTAAAATTGACTAAAACGCCCTTGTTGGCTAATTCGAATAAACAACCTTTAAAGTTAGTTTTGAAACGAGTTTTATTATCAAATAAATAATTGGAATAAGTGTAAGAAGCGAAAGATGTAAACCTTCGGTCAAAAGACTCTATATGAGTCTTTGTCGTAAATTAGCAATTAGACGAGAAAAACTCGGATTATATAGATCACCTCATTAAGTCCACCACATATATAGTTGTGGTGGAAGATTACTTGATAAGAATGTTGTATATAACGCTAGAAAAGAAAGAAAACGATTTTAAGCTTTAAAGTGCTTAAATACCCTTAACGGGTCAAAATAAGCACTTGAACGTAAACGGGTTCTAACTAAGTAAGAAACCCATGATTTATGATTTATTTGATAGGAAATATTGAAATTATGATTCTCATGAGTTTATAGATCAAGTAAATATGTTTGTTTGATAAAATCGCGAATGGGTCAAAAATTTGGTAAAAATGGTAATAAGCCGAAGACTTAAAAGTCTTAAATTTTGTTAATCCGGATGTTGGATTTTGACTCCATATGATGAAGGGTCAAATTACAATCATGTAGGAAGAAACAGTGGGTCAAACGGATAAGCAGTTTGAAAGATACGAAAGTTTTAGTGTCAATAAACGGCAAAATGGAAAGCTGGAATGCAGGGGCCACCGTAACTTACGGTGCCACCGTAAGTTACGGTGGAGCTGAAGGCTTTACGGCAGCCCCCTACTGTTTTACGGTAGGGGCATGTCACACCAGAGGCCACCGTAAGTTAGGGGTGAAACCCGAATCTTGATGACTTGTTCCGCTCCTTAAGATTGGTTTTACAAAAACTCTCACCAAAGTCTCGATGGGTTCCAATGACACGGGTCATGAAAATAAGCTGTAAAGATGCGTGCCAATCATCGCATGCCGGTGAGAGAGTACAGTCTGTAGGCAGAAGCGCGTACTCAAAGTCCTTGAGAATAGTTGAATCACTTTGGGTAGTCAATGTCACACACCCATACGCTCCAATCACTAGTTTCATGTGTTTTGATTCTGAATTCGCAACCACTGACTCCTTGATTTTACGTGAAATTTAATGTGTTTTATGTGGTTTTGTATGTTTATATGTCTCGATTTTGGTGGCTTAATCGCTTCGTGCTCTTCGCTTCGATAAACACACACAACTCGCACCATACATTTATCTCAATACGCTAACAAATCGCCTGTGTTACTCGTAATCGCTACTCGCTATTCGTACTCGCAATTCTCGATCGCAATCGTAGCCTTGAAAGATAAAGGAACACGTCTAGCACATATAGGTGAATACGTGCAAAATAGGAAGGTGAATACGTGCAAAATACGTGCTTACGTGGATTACGTGCTTATGTGTTTACGTGATTAACTGGACTATGTACTTATGTGCCTATGTGATTACGTGTCTAAATGATTAATGTGTTCCTGAGCTTTACGATATGTTAGTTAAACGCTATAAGGTGAGATTTTGAGTATATCTCGTCTGAGTCCTATGACGATGTCTGTTGCAGACAATATCGTTATCTCATGCTTCCCGATCTGCACGGCGCAATCACGCTGACAAACGCATCGCATCGCTAGTCGCTAAGAAAATGGCTAAGTTCATTCCGCAAATCGTCAGCGAACTCAATGAAAACGCTAGCAAGTCCTCTGAGGAATCAAGGACCGACTCTCCCCGCGCTACTTTTAGCTTCAAGCAGTTTAAGGCCTACGGCCCCAAAGACTTCACTGGCGAAGACGGGCCTACCGTCATGTTTCAATGGTTCGATTCAATTGAAGTCACCCTACGCCAAAGCGACTGTCCTGATAACCTTCGCACTGTCAACGCAACTGGCGTTTTCCAGTCCCGGGCTCTGGACTGGTGGACTGCCAAAAGGAACAGGCGGGGGAATGACGCAGCCTATGGGCTTACTTGGGAAGAGTTGAAGGAAATCATGATGAAGGAATTCTTCCCTCCCCATGAGCTTCAGAAGCTGGAGGACGAGTTTTGGAACATTAAGCAAGAGGGTGGCGACAATGCTGGTCTTACTGCGCGCTTTAAGCTGCTTAGCATAATATGTCCTGGCCAAGTCTCTACTCCTGACATCACCTTCAAGAAATACATCTGTGCTTTACCGGATTGTGTTGTTGATTTCGTGCAAGCTGCCAAGACAACCATTATTGAAGAAATCTTCCTGCTCGCTGCCGAGATTAATGACAAGCGTGTTCGGGCTGGTTACTTCGATATAACTGCCAAAAGTCTTCATCATGTTACTGCTGCACCCACCGCTGAAACCCCCGCACCGCAAGCTTCCAAGTCTTCACGTCGCAAGCGCAAGAACAACAACAATAACAAGAATTGTGCTGTCACAACCGCTCCTCTCAATGCTATTCCTGTCCAACAGCAAAACCAGAACCGCCAGGTAGCAGCATCAGTGAGCAATGCACCACCGGCTAAGCGTGCATGTACTGGTCCACACCCGTTGTGCCCTACTTGTACTTATCATCATCCTATTGGGATCGCATGTCGATTTTATGTTCACTGTAACCTTTACGGCCACTTTGCTGCCAACTGTCGTGCTGGTCCCCATCAAGCTCAAGCTCAAGTCTAAGCTTCTGCACTACCAGCTCCTCAGGGACAAGCAGGTCATGCACCCGCTGCTCACGCAAGAGCCTGCTATGTGTGTGGTGATCCTAACCACTTCGCGAATGTCTGCCCGAACAGAGTGGTGAAGCAAGAGCCACAGCAGCAACCAGCGCAGCAACAACACCAACAGCAGCAACCAACTCAACAAGCAGCCCGTGGGCGAATTTTCAACATCAACACCCGTCGGGCCCAAGTAGACAAAAATGTGGTTAATGGTACGTTTCTCGTAAATGGTATATATGCTTCGTGTTTGTTTGATACTGGAGCCGATAATTGTTTTGTATCATTTGAATTCGAAAGGCTCCTAAATTGTAAATGCGTTAACCTCCCAACGACCTTCGACGTAGAAGTTGCCACTGAAAGAACCGTCACTGTTAGTTCCGGTCTACGTGATTGTACTCTTGAGCTCAACAGTCACGTTTTCACAATCAACCTCATCCCGATGCAGCTCGGTAGCTTTGACGTCATAGTAGGCATGGATTTCCTTCGGGAGAATCATACTAAAATTGTGTGTTTCGATAAAATGATTCGTTTCTCTCTCGCAAACGGCGACCAATTATGTGTCTATGGCGAAGTTGCTTCCAAGAAGTTACAACTCATGTCGTGTGTCCAAGCTAGCAAGTATCTCCGCAAGGAATACCAAGCTTTCTTAGCACACATCGTAGTAGCAGAGAAGGAAAAGAAAGAGAAGGCAATGGAAAAGGTGCCTGTGGTTTGCGATTTTCCTAACGTCTTTCCTGATGATTTACCAGGTATACCACCAACTCGTGATATCGAATTTCAAATTGACCTCATTCCTGGAGCAAATCCTGTCGCTATAGCGCCTTATCACCTCGCTCCATTCGAAATGCGCGAACTCTCGAGTCAGCTCCAGGAATTGCTTGATAAAGGCTTTATTCGCCCTAGCACCTCTCCATGGGGTGCACCTGTCCTTTTCGTAAAAAAGAAGGACGGATCATTTCGGATGTGCATCGACTACAGGGAATTGAATAAGCTTACCATCAAGAATCGTTATCTCCTACCACAAATCGATGATTTGTTTGATCAGTTACAAGGTGCTGCGTGTTTCTTGAAGATTGATTTACGTTCAGGTTATCACCAGCTATGAATCTAAGAGGAAGATATACCCAAAACCGCTTTTCGAACCTGATATGGTCACTACCAGTTTGTTGTTATGCCCTTTGTTTAACCAACGCACCCGCAGTTTTCATGGATCTGATGAATCGCGTGTGTAAACCCTTTCTCGACCGCTTCGTCATCATGTTTATCGATGATATCCTGATCTATTCAAAGTTAAAGGCCGAACACGCGCAACATCTACGTTTGGTTCTCGAACTACTCCAAGGGAATCGACTCTACGCCAAGTTCTCCAACTGTAAATTTTAGCTGGAGGAGGTTCAATTCCTCGGTCACATTGTTAATAGTCAAGCTATTCACGTCGATCCCGTGAAAATTGAAGCTGTTAAGAGCTGGATTACACCAAAGAACCCGTCTGAAGTCCGTTCTTTTCTCGGACTGGCGAGCTATTACCGCTGATTTATCGAAGGATTCTCTAAAATCGCTGTGCCGCTTACCTCTCTTACGCACAAAGACAAACCTTTTGTTTGGGGAACTGAACAAGAGGAAGCCTTTCAAACTCTCAAACTTATGCTTTGCAACGCTCCTGTGCTTACCTTACCCGACGGAAACGACGACTTCATAGTCTACTGCGATGCCTCTAACCTCGGTCTCGGTTGCGTTCTCATGCAACGGGACAAGGTTATCGCGTACGCCTCTCGTCAGCTCAATATCCATGAGAAGAACTATACAACCCACGATCTCAAGCTAGGTGCAGTTGTGTTTGCATTAAAGATCCAGCGACACTACCTTTACGGTACCAAGTGTACGGTCTTCACTAACCAAAAGAGCCTACAACACATCTTGAGCCAGAAAGAACTGAATATGCGCCAACGCCGATGGGTTGAACTTCTCAACAATTACGTTTGTGAGATTCGTTACCATCCAGGAAAATCAAATGTCATTGCCGATGCCCTTAGCTGATGAAGCTTTTTGCATAGCATTCGCAATACTCAAGCCCAGCACAATCTCGAAGCCCTTACACGTGACGCTCAACATGCCTGTTTTATGGAACGCACCTTGAAGAAAGAAAGGATTATCAATAATGTCGAACAACTAGTAAATAAATTGAATGGTATATTTCACTATCTAGACCGAATTTGGATTCCCAAACGCACTAATTTACGAGAGATTCTTCTAAACGAAGCCCACAAGTCTCGATATTCCATTCATCCCGGTGCCGATAAAATGTGCCAGGACCTTCGCTACAGGTACTGGTGGCCGGGCATGAAGAAAGATATCGCTATCTATATTTCGAAGTGCCTGCCTTGTTCGAAAGTCAAGCCTGAACAACAACGCCCCTCTGGCTTACTCGTGCAACCCGAAATCCCTTTGTGGAAATGGGAGAGTGTAGCAATGGATTTCATAACAAAACTCCAGCGCACGCCATCAGGTCACGATAGCATCTGGGTTATCGTTAATCGTCTTACGAAATCTGCTCATTTTCTTCCGATAAGAGAAGACTTTAAGGTAGAACGATTAGCACGGATCTATACCGATGAAGTCATCTGTCGACACGGAACGCCTCTTGATATCATCTTTGACCGCGATGGTCGGTTTACCTCGCGCCTTTGGGAAACGTTTCAATCTGCTCTCGATACTACTCTTAATCTAAGTACCGTTTTCTACCCCCAAACCGACGGTCAGACTGAATGAACGTTTCGTACCATTGAAGACATCTTCGCTCGTGTGTCATAGATTTCAGTGGTAATTGGGATGCGCACTTACCCTTAGTCGAATTCTCGTACAATAACAGTTATCATTCTAGCATTCAAATGGCACCATTTGAGGCATTATACGGAAGAAAATGTCGATCGCCTATTGTGTGGCACGAGATCGGAGATGCGCAAATTACCGGTCTTGAGCTGTTACAAGAAATGACTGACAAGATCCTCCAAATCCGAGACAATCTCCTGAAAGCTCGGAGTCATCAAAAGAGTTACGCCGATAGATGCCGCAAGCCCCTTGAATTTGACGTTGGCGATCACGTGCTCCTAAAGGTTTCACCTTGGAAGGGAGTGATCAGATTCGGCAAGAAATGGAAGCTCGCGCCTCGATAAGTTGGACCTTTTAAGATTCTGGAAAGGATTGGCAAGGTCGCCTACAGCCTCGAACTACCGGAGGAACTTAGCAACGTCCACCCGACATTCCACGTCTCGAACCTCAGAAAGTGTCTAGCCGAGTAGGATTTACAAGTACCACTTGAAGATCTACAAGTGGAAGAAACATTACATTTCGTGGAAAAGCCAGTCGAGATCATGGATCGAGAAACCAAGAAACTTCGACGCTCACGCATTCCCACAGTGAAGGTTCGCTGGGAAGGCAAACGCGGCGCCGAGTTCCCCTGGGAACTCGAAAGTGACATGAAGGCTAAGTATCCACAGCTTTTCGTTATGCTTGCGCCTTAATTTCGGGACGAAATTCCCTAAAGTAGGGGAGGCTGAAACAACCCGACTTTTGAAAGTCAAAGTACAAGTCAAAGTCAAAGGAAGAAAAGATTGCTAATTCGATCTGTCCTTCCTTGCTTAATTATTACTTGTACTTCCCGACTCGTTAATCGATACTTTAATTTATGTTAACTTAATTGTATTATGTGGAGTTATAATGCAATAAACGCAATTAAACACTAATCTACTTAACGCTAATCACATTGCTATCGCATCGCAACTCGAATTACGTGTGTGTGCCATTATGTGTTACTTGTGCATGCTTATATTTGTTTTGGGATGTAATCGCAAACGTAATCGCAACTCTATCACAACGCAATCTCACCGCGAACTGAAAACGCAAGGTTACATATTTATTAGATGCTAGTTAGGTTATTTGTGTAACTATTGTTTAATACTATCGCATCGCTTAATCACAACGCTCAATGCACGAAACAAAAGTCGGAAACCAACCCACTCGTGCCATCCGATCGGATGGCCATCTGATCGGAAGACCCTCCGATCGAACCACTTTACACCGCCTTCTTCCTCATCACCTATAAATATCACCTGTCACATCATTGTTCATGTGATGTGACAACTCTCATTCGACCAGCACACTCTTGGCCTATTTTCTCTTAATTCCTTGCGATTCTTGTAAGTTTCCTTCTCAAATCTTGTACTTCTTTGATCTACACACTTTTTCTCATCACTTTCACCCACAAATCTCAACTTTTCACCATAAAATCTGTGGATTTGGGCTTTTCTAGGATGATGTCATCATGGGTTCTCATGAACACCTAAGTGTGACCTCATTCCACCAAGAACAACTCAAATCTATGTGATTTCAACATGTTTAAACACTGATTTCGTCATAATCTAAACATTTTTCCTGCTTATTTCCACTTTTCTTCAATGTTCCTAACTTTTCACTAAAAACAGATAGAATCTGAGCTCGATCAGACCTTTTACTCATTTCCTAGTAAAGTGTCGGTCTGAGAATGGATTACTATCAAGGAGACAACCGACTTACGGGTTGAACTTGAATATTTCGTCAAGAACAGTTACTAATCGGACGGGGTGATTCCCATCCGATCGGAGGACTTAGACTTGGTGGAGTTTCCGTTGTTTGACACGTTGTCATAACGTCTCGGTTTAATCACAAAACCTTCTAGACGTAACAAATTTTGCAAGTTTTACGAACGAACAGGTTGTCAAGCGGATTGCCGTCCGATCGGACCGCCATCCGATCGAACAAAAATCCGAACGGATGACTTTTGACTTTTCAACACTAAATATTTTGCAAAAGTGTCAGTTCCAACGAGTCTCCATCCAACCAAACGGCCATCCATCCGGATGACCTGAGTTGTAGGAACACTTCTTGATTCTTAAAATGCTACAACGAAAACTTCAAAGTTCCATCATACACCAACACATCCATCCCAAACGGACAACCCTCTGACCGAATGGTCATCCGTCCGGAAGGTCATCCGATCGGATCACTGCCCGTCACTCACTTCACTCCATCACGCTGTTTAACGCACCGTTCAACTCTCATACTATCGTACTGTGTTCAGGCTAATCTCTCAGCGCTCCCTTCAATCCAAGATTGTGTTTACTCGTTAAACACGATCTGTGAGTATACTCGATTCTTTTTTTTGCTTTACACACTTTTGGATGTTACATACGTTACTTATATCAAATCACAATCGACACACAACGCAAACACTATTATGCACTAACCGCCTTGCATGTTATACGTGTTATTCGATGAATGCTAGTACGTTATATTTACACAGTGATTGTTGCCTGACACCTTAGCAATGATGTAGGATCGTTGTATGACCCGACTGAGTCGATCAGAAGAGCTTTATATCCGGTTCAAAGGCGGAATCAGTGAAACGGACTTGAAAACAACTTGATACTCTTTAATTTGTCACTTTGATTGATATTAACAAAGATTACAACCTGGACAAACTTTGGCAGCACTTCGTTACAAATCAGAAGTCGTGTGCCAAATGAAATGACAAGAGCCCTTTATATAGTGTTGGGATTCCGCTCGAAATGGTCAAGGAGGTTTCAAGAAGAATCAGATAGTTCTGATTTCGCTTGAAATGGTCTTATGCAGTCACCTCCTAAATCCTGAAAATCTGTTTCTCAAACCTCGGGCACTTATAATCCTATCCTATCATATTACATGATACAAGACGAAGTCAATAGACGTAGTGCACTAACAGACTCCCCCTCGGATATTGATGAAGTCTTCAGTGTCTAGTCTTCAGCATGACACATCTTTGGTCTTGATCATTCTGCCTTCTCATCCAAATTGTAACATTATAAGCATCCATCAATCCTTCTCTTCTTCCATCAGCTTCAGGCTCCCCCTTTCGTCAAGCTTCCGTGCTTTAGGATCGACACCTAGCTATCCATCTACAAGCTCCCTCTTGCTTCAAGCTTGTCTTCAGACTCCCCCTTAGACTCTGCTCTCAGGATCGTAGTCTGGAATTTCTGCAATCACTCAAACATCTATAAATACAATGTTTTCATATCATCAACAAACTCTCTAAACCACTCCCCCTATCAACAATCTTAAATGATATGGCAAAGTTTAAGTATCCAAAATCCCTCAGTGTTAATCATCCAAGTCCAACTTAATGACCTTGGAGATATCACAAACTGTTTTTGAAATTTTTTATTTTTGATTTTTAATTCAAGTTTCAAATTAATGAACTTGTTTTATTTTCACAAGTACCGTTGAGCTTAGTTACACATTAAGAATTAAACAATTCACTTAGATTGTCGATATACTGATCCACTTAAATTTTCACACAAACTTCAACTAATTCAGGATACAAATTTAGGTGTATTAAGAACTTAAACTCATTCATGTGTCCCACCTCTTGAATATACTCCCGTATTCAGATCCCAATATTCAGTCTTACAGGTGAGTATACCTAGATGATATATGTAAGAGGAATAAATTATGAAACCATACGAGCTCAGGTCAGAACTTCCGTTCAGCAGAGAACTCAGGTTTGACTTTAGGTGTGTCCCCTTTAGAGGATCTTTTGTTTCAACAGCAATGACTATCAATTTTATTGTTTCATCAATTTGCTGAGGGCGGTGCTATGTTTCAAGCAATGCGGAAAGTATTATTCGGAGACTAGGTCAGAACTTCCATTCAGCAGAAGTCCCTGAATAATACCCCAGATATCACTGAGTATAAAGACCTAGTATTTCAGAAAGAGGGGTCCTTCAAACGAGATTTCAGGGGTTACCTATATATCCAAGTAGTGTTCCCCACGAAATAAGTAAGTTTGAATTTAGGTTTATATCCCGAAAAAGTTTACTAAATGTTTAAAAATCTACCGACATATCCACGGTGAGATCGTTTAACACATTTTGACTTTCCAATTCTTTAGCGTACTGTAACTGTCTACCGATGTACTATCATTTCCTCTTTTTACACAAAAACTCAATTTTCATTTTTTAATGTTTTTGTCTTTTTGCCAATAGGTTTTTATCATGTTTTTGTCATTTTCAAATGTTTTTGTATTTTCTGACAACAAATTTTTCTCCCCCTAAAATGCAAAATCATTAAAGAAAATTTGACAACACGATGCTAATAGCTTTATCTCGCCATCCATTTTCTGCTAACTGTGTTCTGTTTTGCATGTAAACTAATATAAAGTAGTAATTACCCCCATGATTTACAACCCATTGATTTTCGACAGTTTGAAAACCGTTTTTCAATCTTGTGAAAGTAATCATGTTTGTTCAGCCGTGAGGGTTTCGGCGTATTCAAGCAACACATATTTTTTTTTACAGAAAATGATAAACTCCCTGTTAAACCAAACCAGCGTCCAGCAACCTCTTCCTCCTCTCCATGTGCCAGGCTGCTCCAATTTGCATTCTCACAATCTTTGGATTTCTTGAGCACCTGCGCATGCAACAATTTGATCATTTGAATAATGCAACCCAAGCCTGTTTAGACTCAGGTAGTTGAACATGAATCTTTCCAGGTAAAACTGGATAATTTCTATCATTTTTCTCAAAAACATTATCAATTTTAACTTCAACTTTTTCATCTTTTACCAAATCGACATGTTTCTTAATACTCCATTTTTGACCTTTTGGTGTTCCTCTTTTATAAAAATGTGATTCTTTTTGAACATTTTGACTTTGAACAACTTTTGGTTTCCAAAACTCTTTGGGTTTTGTCATATCAATGGATTTTTGCCAACTTTGCGTTGTTCTAAATCTGGATGTGTGAAAAATCTGTGTTTGTCTTGAATCAGACCTAGTCTGTTTAGATTTCCAAGTTTGATTCGAAGCAAACTTGTTTGTGTTGTACCTCCAAGTTTGTTTTGAATCAAATCTGGCTGACCTTTGTTTCACACCCTCGGATTTTTGTTTCTCAATATTTTCAGGCTTCTTTTTGTCAACATCCACAGGTTTCAGATTCGGACACTTTCATGCAAGATGTCCTAATTGATCACACTTAAAACATGTTCTTTTTGAAACATCTTTAACCTGTGGTTGTTGCTTTTGCTTTTGAGCACAAAACTCTTCAATAGACTGTTGTCTAAATTTGAGTTTTTCCTCTTCTTCAAAACTTTTTCCTTGAACAAAACTCATTTTTTTCTGAGAATTTGGCACTTCACTTTTCTTCCAATTTTGTTTCCTTTTATAACACAACCCAGCCTTCATGTTTTTCTTCTTGAAACCAGGTTTGTTATAAAAAGTTTTATTGTTTTTCCCAGCAAATTTTGAAATTTCTGACTTTTCAATCTCAACCATCTTAAAAACTTTATCAATTTTTTCTGAAATCACATTCTGAATCGGGAATACAGTATCTAAGAATAATTTATCCGATCCAATCATGGTGTAAACCAATCCTTTTGAATCATCATTCACAACTTTCTCAGATTTTATGTTTTTCAGATACTCATCATGAAAATTACCTTCATTTTCATCCTGTGATTCAGACTTACCTTTTGTAGACTCATCTTTCAAAACGCTATCAACAACCTTACTTACCACCTCTGAATCATCAGCTTCATCAGATTTGGTGTAAGTCACATCGATACTTTCAGGTAATTGGTCAACTATGTTCAGACCTTTTGCCACCTTTTCCTTATCATAAAAAGTATAATTGTTTCTCAATGGTGGTGGTACCTGATGAAATTCTGAACCAATACCTTTTCTATTCTTATCAGTATCTTTATCATCTGGTGTGATGTTGAAAATACGTTCGAGAATGTACGAAGAGTTATGATAACTTTGAAGTTTGGTAACAACCTTTTCTTTTTCAGCCAGAATTTGTTTAAGATTAGCAATTTCATCAACACACTTGTTTAATTCAAGTTGCTTTTCTTTAAACTTTCTCTCATACATTTCTTTAGTGACTAAAGTTTTAGACAATCTTTGGTCAAAACATTTGACTTGGCTCTTCAAAGTATCATAAGCCTCTTGTACTCTCTGACTTGACCACTTTAAAGAATCATACTCCTTTTGAAAATCTTGAAATTTAGTTTCTTTTTCAACACAATCAACACATTTTACTGTACACAGTTGTCTATAAACATCATTATCCTTTTCAAGACATTGACATTTTTGTGTCAATTTTTCAACTTTTAGTTTCAAAATTTCTTCTTTTTCAATCATTTCTTTACATTTTATTTTGAAAACATTTTCAAGTTTATTTGTTTCAATATCTTTTGTTTTGATTAATTCATCTTTTTCAATACAGGCTTTGCACATTTCTATGCAATTCCTGCACTTGCTTTCATTGTTATCAACAGTTTCAACATTCGATAGATCAGAAGATTCAATTACCTCATTCTCTTTCAGCACCGGTTCTTCTGTCTGATCTTCCTCTTTGTCAGCAGCAAGCTTTGCAGTAATCTTCACTTCTTCAACCATCTTTTTCAACTCTTCTTCTTTTCTCTTCTTCATTTCTACCACCTTTGGTAGACTTGCTTCACAAACTTCTTTTATCTTGCTCACCAAATCCGGCAAATATTATTTATCAGATAACCTTCTTGTGTTGAAAGTAGCCTGACTTGGAAGCAAATTTATTACAGCTTCAAAATCCACCTTTGATGGGTCAACAACTGGATCACCCCGTGAATCCATGTAACATTCTAATTCACCATTCCATCTTTTGGCTCTCTGGGCTTCTTTGAATGGTTCCCTGAATTTTTCGATTTCCAATCTTGCATAATCATTTTTCCACCAACTATCATGATCAGCATTAGCTACAAATACATATCCAACTGCATCTTCTTTAGGGAGAACTTGACTCCAGTCAAAACCTTCATCGTCATGGATAACCGCAAGAGCTCTGGATTTTTCTTCAAGCTGCTTTATCCTGGGGGGTTCAGCCTTGTTCTGATGATAAATTGCTTTCTTGTAATAATCTTCTTTGAACGGATTTTCAGAGTCATCAGCATAAGCATTTTGGCACTCTCTTTTGAAGTGACCTTTCTGTTTACACTTAAAACATGTCACTTTTGATTTGTCAAAGCCTAACTTGGTAGATGGTCCACTAATAGACTTTCTTCCTGTAATCTCCATGAAACGTTGTGCCCTTCTCACCGCACTCGCCATACACCACCTTATGTCGATCAGTTCCATCTCTTCAGGATCTATTTGAACGTAGTCTTCTTTCGTTAGGTTGGTGTTGCCTATCTTGCCAGCTACAAGGCTCTCATACGATTCAAGGACTGAAGCTAGAAAAACCATCTGCTGCTTAGCAGATTCTTCGCTGAAATTTTGGCCATTCTTCAAATCTACAGCGATGTTGCATTGAAATAGATTATTTGAAGCAGATTGGCTTGAAGTTGTTGAAGAAGATCCACTGTGAAAACCACTATGAAGACTTTCATTGTTCACAGAGTTTGAGCTTTCTGCAGAAAATGTTGTTCTTGGAGACCCAGCTTGTGGTAGATTTCCTCGGTAGTACAGCTCCACATTCTGCTGATGAGCTGGATTGTTGACTTTAGATCTCTTTATCTCCAACTCATGGCTTTCAAGTCTTTCAATCAGCAAATCCACTGTTAATTCTTCAGGCTTGATTGTGTTTTTCAACATTAAGGCAAAGTATTGCCACTCTTGATCATTAGGCAATGAATCAAACAATTTATCAACCAGCTCCTCTTGAGTGTATGTGATTTTGTGTCTGGCCAGCTCCATTTTTAAATGCCCAAATATCTCGATCATTTTACAAACAGATTCATTTTTCATACAACTAAATAAATCAAATTCTTTACGTAACAGTTTCTTTTTGTTTTTCACAATCTCAGAGGTACCTACACATTTTCTCTCTAAAGCTTCCCATAAACTCTTCGATGTTTTCTCTTGTTCAAGTAGCGAAATAATATCTTCTCTTACTGACTGTTTTATCAATGTAATCATTTTGTATTCAGCCACAACATTTTTTTATATCTATTTCTGTGAACTCTTTTTCATCTATTAACTCTCCTCCTTCTTTCACTGGTTCTGTATATCCATTTTTTCAATTTTAACCAACTTTTAGGAGCGAATGCTTTTACCCAACCCTCAAATCGATTTTTCCACCAGTTATAATCTTCAATCTTCATTAGCTTCGTTGGTTTCTGTTGGTTTCTGTTGGCTTCCATACATATTCTCAAACTTCAAATTCTCTGAAATCTCTTTTGAATATTCTCTCATATCAGATCTTCTTTCTGTCGATTCTGAAGTGAACGTGTTGTAGAATGTGTTGTAAAATTCTTCACTACTGCCCGACATCTTCAAACAATTTCACAAGTTGTATATCTTCAATCACCTGGACATAAACAAACAAACAAACATAATCAATTTAAACAATATCAAATAATCTGAAATAAACTGACACTCGGTTGTCGTGAAATGATCTTGACGCGAAAAAGTCCACTTTCAAGCGGAATCTGAAACTCAAGCGGAATCAGACTTTTGAATGGACACCAACTTTCAAGCGAAATAACCAACTAATGCTTTCAAGCGAAATCCCAACTGATTAGTTTCAAGCGAAATAGCAACTAAGCAGTTTCAAGCGAAATAGCACTTTTTGCTATTTGAAACGAAATCAGAACAATTTTTGGAGCGAAATCACAGATATCTCAAGCGGAATAGCAAGCTGGAGGGGAATCAAGTGCTATTTTCGAGCGGAACCATGTTTTGAAGCGGAATAACTGATCTTTTTCAAGCGAAACCTCAATGTTCGTTCAAGCGGAATCACTTCTTAGTCCATTTTTACCACTTTTTAAACCGAATTTTAAACTAATTCTTTCAAGGCTTTGTTATTATACTGTTTTGTACAATCTGTGAAAAACTCAGATCATTTTGACCGTAGAAACTTGTTCAGATTGAAAAAGAAGGTGTAGAAGTCAGAAAACTGATGATATCAAGTTATACTCTTCTACCCGAGCTCTGATACCACTTGTAGGATCGTTGTATGACCCGACTGAGTCGATCAGAAGAGCTTTATATCTGGTTCAAAGTCGGAATCAGTGAAATGGACTTGAAAACAACTTGATACTCTTTAATTTGTCACTTTGATTGATATTAACAAAGATTACAACCTGGACAAACTTTGGCAGCACTTCGCTACAAATCAGAAGTCGTGTGCCAAATGAAATGACAAGAGCCCTTTATATAGTGTTGGGATTCCGCTCAAAATGGTCAAGGTGATTTCAAGCGGAATCAGATAGTTCTGATTTCGCTTGAAATGGTCTTATGCAGTTTCAAGCGGAATCACCTCCTAAATCCTGAAAATCTGTTTCTCAAACCTCGGGCACTGATAATCCTATCCTATCCTATTACATGATACAAGACGAAGTCAATAGACGTAGTGTACTAACAAACGATAGTACTATAGTTTGGACTCAGCACCTATCGTGGACAGGGTTATTAAGGGCCTTTCTTCACGTGTCACAGTGGTGATATGTGTTGCGCATTCTACAACTCGCTGTCACGTCTGTTATGGAATCTATTGGACAATCTGTTTCGCTTAGTGTCGCGCCCCGATGTTTCCACTATCGGTTGGGGTGTGACACGCAAAGATAAATGGTCACTTAGACCTAACGGGTCAAAAGGTGAAGATATGACCCTTTGATATTATCGACTAATGATTATTTGTCGAGTTGTATGCTTACAGGAGTAAATATCTAATGGATATTCGCATTGATAGTAATTAGTGATTATTAAAGCAAGGTATTAAAATGGGTCAATATATTGATCCGAGCCAGGTATGCGTAATAGGTCAACTACTCATTTAGAACTTGAGGTTCTATGAGAGTGAGAAAAAAGTAAAAAATGGACATTTGGTCATCTTAATAGGTAAACCGAATGATTTAACTTGTAATCATTGTGTCTTACAAACATAATGATTTTTAAACAAGATCATAGTTTAAAAAGTGGGACTTTGGTCAAACATAGCTTTAAAACTCCTTCGTCGTAAATGAAAGGTTAAAGTTGACCAAATCGCCATTTGTTGATAAACTGAGCAAACGAACCTTACGGGTTGTTTAGAAATAAGCATTTGGATAAATTAAATCCTTAGGGTATGTATAAGAAAAACAGATATGAGACCTTTGGGTCAAATGACTCTAAATGAGTCTTTGCCGTAAAACGATAATCCGAGGGACAAAACTCGGAACAAATAGTTATCACATTAAAATCCACCACAATTATAGTTGTGGTGGAAGACCATTTTTTAAGTAATGTGGAAATATGATGCTAGAAATGAATGAGAGTGATGTAGGCTTAAAAGTACTTAAATATCCTTAACGGGTCAAAATAAGTATATAAGCGAAACGGGTTAAGAATACATAAGAAACCCGTAATTTGAAATTTGAAAAATAGGAAACAGATATAACATAATGTTCATGATAAATTGTATGCAACAAACAAGGTGGTTTGATAAAATCATGAACGGGTCAAAATTTTGTAGAAAAATATAAATCCGAGGGCTTAAAAACCAAGAAATTTATAATTCCAGATGTCGGATTTTAACTCCATGTGATGGAGAATCGAATTATGATCACGTAGGAAGAAACGGATCGATAACGAATAAGTTATGGTCATTTCCGTAAAAACTAGTAGTGCTGGAAAATGCAGGCCTGCAAACGAAACCTGCTGAAAAAGGTGCTTCCTCGCGCCACGCGACGGAAGAAACTCAAATTGGCGCGCCACGAGACAGCTTGTCGCGCCCCGTGAGAGACGAGAAGGTCTCGGTCGCGCCCTGCGAGGGACTTACTGGAAAAAAATTGTTTCTTGTTCGTTTTGATATCCGGACTTGATTTAAACACATTTTAAACTACGTATGACTAATTAAATTCATGTTTTATGAATTGTAAGTATAATTTATAGTACCGAAGGACGATCAAGCTCAACGAGGAACTGAACATGATCACGATACAAGCTTCCGCACTATTTTTGTTCATCATTTCTAAAAGAGGAATTTATATACATTATGTTGTATTGTTTTAAATCTGGAAACGTTTTAATAAATCAGTACAAGTTAAAGTATGTGTAAGAGAAATTACCCATTTATTGTCAAAAACTATACAATAATAGTACAAATCAAGCATGGGTCTTACACATTTGGATTTGCATTTGCAGAATTAGGATTTATAAATTCATCAATCGTAACTCTCTAATAAGCAGATAATTGAACCTGATCACCGATCGAGCATCTTCAAACTCAACATCTGTGTTTCGTCCAGTACTGCTCTGTGGACCAACTGAAAACAACAATCGATTCAAACCCTAACGCAAAAAAACGAAACTATAGTGTATTGTTTTGAGAATTATGAAAATTTGAAACTGATACGAATCATAATTACCGGGATAGCGGTGTAACGAACTTCTCGCTGATTAAATGAATAGACTAATTTGCCCTCAGCTGATTGAACGAATTGTCTGATTTAATCTTATGAAAGAAAAATGAATCAGGGACACGTGTACAGCCATGGATATAGCGTACGTGATGTAGGATTAGGGTATTTGTATTCTACACTTCCTCTGTATATATATATATATATATATATATATATATATATATATATATATATATATATATATATATATAGGGTTAGGTTAACGTACAATGGCCCTTATCGTACAATATGTACGCAATCATCTCAGCTGTCCGATCTGGTGCGAATTCACTTTTGAATATGCGATTTGTACTGAAAAACCAACATGCGAAATTGCTACAAAAAAACCAACATGCGATTTCATCAAAAATACCAACATGCGATTTCGAACATGCTTTTTTATAACGTGCGATTTCACAATATCGTACGTATCGTACGTTTAGGGATATTGTATTTTACACTTTCACTATATATATATATATATATTAAAACATTAATGTTTTATTATAAGTAAAATAAAGAGTTAATTACATAGTTAGTCCCTGTGGTTTGTACAAAATAATATACATAGGTACTTGTTAGGGGAGGATTTTCCAAAGATCAGTGATCCTCAATTACTGTTGGGCTTAGGGATTCTCAACTCTGTTTGAATTAGTGATCCTCAAAAAGTATTGTAGGATCAGGATCCAGGATCATCATGAGGATCCTTATACTAACGATTGTCTACTTTGAATATGATGTTGTTTTGCAGGAGTACGTGCTTGGACTTGGTCTTGGCGATATTCCTGGAGCATATTCTCTATTTATTCCGCACGTGCTTGACTAATATGGACGTTATGGAGTTCGTGGAGGACTTGCATGAAATGCGGATAGTTAGTTAGCTTAGATAATTTCCAAATTTAAAAGGGGATAGCGAGCTAGATTAGAACACTTGGCTATTTTTGGCTAAACACACACACTCGTAACTGCTCTCATCAGCTCTTGACAGTTTGCTCGGCGATTACACACATTTTTGCACATTACACTCTAGTGATCCTTGTAACTAGCTCGCTATCATCCAAAGTTGTAATACATTTTCTGTTTAATCTGAGTTGGTGATCGGTAGTTTCCATCACCCGAGGTTTTTTATGCCGGAGATCAACTCTTGATCAAGGGCTTTTTCCTTGTATAAATCATTGTGTCACTTGTTCATTACATTTCTGAGTGATCCTTAATATTGTTCATTGATTCAAGCATCACACCTCACAACAAAAGATTTGGTTGCATTATCTTTGCTTGATTTTTGACCAAAACAGTTTGGCGCCCACTGTGGGGCAATTGGTGCTTCTTCCTAAGAAGATTCATATTTTTGTGGTCATTTCGGTTTGTTACAACCAAGCGGATGGCTTCCTCAGTGAAGAACACTTCAAGCTCAATGCCGGCAATCAGTTCTTCACAAGGCGTTCCACCTTTGCCTCCACCACTTTCTGGATCCCAGAAGAATGCTGAAAATGCTGCGAAGAGACAAACCCCCATTTTCTCAAAACCACCAACTTCTTCTGTTTCCTCTAATCCTACTACTAATGATCTTTTTACTCTGATTTTGCAGATGAGGGGTCACGCACAAGAGCAGGACAAAACCAACGAAAGGATCTTCCGGGAGATCGCTGAGATCAAGAAACAGAAGAAATCAGTGGAGGATCACTCTCCTCTGATACCTAGGTCATTGAATTTTGGCACTCCAGTTGTACCTACCCTACAATCGGCAGTTCCGGGCATCCAGTATCAAAGTGGTCCATCAGAAAGGCGTTATGGAACGACAACTATGAGTCAGGCATTTGGCTCTCACTTCCAGCCTCAAGGATCCTGCTCTCAGCCATCGAGATCCTCTTTTCAGCATCAGGGATCCTTCGTCAGCTCAGGAGGATATTTGGGAATGCACACAGTCCAAGGATCCTCCCAGGTCCAAGTATCCTCCCAGGTCCAAGGATCCTCCCAGGTCCAAGGATCCTCCCAGGTCCAAGGATCCTCCCAGATCCAAGGATTCTCTATGGTTCCAGGATCCTTTCAGGTTCAAGGATCCTCTCAACCTCAAGGATCCAACGTCTTTCAAGATCAAGGATTTTTGAGAAGTATGCAACCCCCAAGCACAGATGTTCATCAAGGAGACTTCATACCAATGCAGACCGTTGCTTCATCTGGTCCTTCGATCATACCGGAGTCCCGTCAATATGGATTCACATCTGGAATTCCAAACATGAATCCTCTGGAAGGTAACACTTTCAATAATTCTTATAACACTAACTATGGCTCCATGCAGGATACAGGTATCAATCAAGCTATGGCTAGGGAATTACAGAAGGTTAAGGATATGATATCCAGTGTTCCAGGAGTGGTCAAGCCCATTCCTAAGATCGCAGATGGTAGCCATAGGATATCTCGCTTTGCACCACCCTTATGTGATGCTGAGTTACCCAAAAGATTCCAGATACCATCAATGAAGCTGTATGATGGTTCAACGGATCCAGAGGAGCATGTAGCTCAGTACAGGGAGAGGATGGAGATCAATCCAATTCCTGAAAGGTTAAAAGAAGCATGTCTATGCAAGGGATTTGGATCCACACTCACAGGATCTGCTCTTAAATGGCTGCTAAGTCTTCCCCCTTACTCTATTACTTCATTTGCTAATCTAGTTAATTTGTTTAATAGTCAATTCTCTTACAGTAGAAAATTTGAACGATTAACTAGTGATTTATATAAGGAAACACAAGGTCAAAATGAATCACTTAGAGATTACATCACTAAGTTTAGTAAAGAATCCTTAGACATTCCTAACCTGGATATTGCTACGGCTGTAGAAGCCTTTAAAATGGGATTGCTTAGGGATTCATTATTCTATGATGATCTTGTCATGACCCCTTGCAGGAATCTTGATGAAGTAAGAACCAGGGCCCTAAGATTCATCCGATTAGAGGATGATAAAAGGATCCAGGAAAGACTGACATGATCCTCAAAACAGGAAAAGCAAGGATCCTACTTCAGGAACAACAAATCAAAGTCCTACAACAAATCTGATAACCAAAACGTGCATGCAGTGGAACAGGAAGAGGATGATGAAGATTATCCTCCCATTTCTGAATAATGTTTTTCTGTTGATAACAATGAACTAATTCTTGCAATGCAGAATCTAGGTGAGAAAGCTAGGTGGCCGAGAAAAAGTGATAAACCAGCTGCTACAAAGGATAAGTCCAAGTGGTGTGCATATCATGAGGATTTCGGGCATCTCACTGAAGAGTGTATTGCACTTAGAAAGGAAATTGGTTACTTGTTAAGCAAGGGGCATTTGAAGGAGCTTTTGGGACGAAAGAAGTCAAGGATTCAGGATCCTGAAAGGATCCCAGAAAAGGCTCCTGCTCCTCCAGCAGATGCACAAGTTATAAACTTCATATCTGGTGGATCAGACAATTGTGGTACTTCCTTTTCAGCAGCCAAAAGACATGCCAAGGAAACCAAGATGGATAATGGAGACAGACCCATCCGGACCTCCACTGTCACCAAGGATAAGATCATTACCTTTGATGAGGATGATCGTCTTGATGTTCAGGATCCTCATCATGATGGTCTTGTTATTACCCTGTTTATTTCTAACCATTTTTTTCGCAGGATCCTGATAGATGGAGGAAGCTCAGTAAACATCATCCAGCTTGATGTCCTCAAGAAGATGAATATCCCTAAATCAGACATTGTTCCAAGATCCTCAGTACTTGTGGGATTCAGCAGAGAAACCAAGAATACATTGGGGGACATCAAACTCCCTATCTATATTGAAGGACTTCATTCTTATCAAAAGTTTTGTGTTATAGATTGCTTATCTTGTTGTAATGTTATCCTTGGCAGGCCATGGATACATGACATGAAGGCAGTCCCATCCACATATCATCAATGCGTAAAGCTTCCTAGTCCGTGGGGAGTGGTGAAAATCGAGAGTGATCAACAAGAAGCTAAGAATTGCTATACCTCATCAATGAAACCAGTCTCAAGACCAAGGGAGCAATAGCAATTAAAGTATCCTTCAAGAGATGTCTTGGAGGCAAGAGAGCAGGACATAAAAGAAATCCTCATGGATCCTCATGATCCTGAATCCAAGATCTTTATAGGATCAGGGATCCTTAGTGACATTGAACAGGATCTAGTTTCCTTCCTTAAAAGAAGGGAATCTACCTTTGCATGGAAGCACGAGGATATGACAGGTATATCTAAAGATGTAATTACTCATATGCTTGGCATTGACAGGCCATTCAAGCCTATTCGTCAAAAAAGGAGGAAGTTTGCACCTGAAAGGAATGCTATTATCCAGGAGGAGGTAGATAAACTACTTCGGGCAGGTATGATAAGAGAGGTTAAGTATCCAAGATGGTTAGCCAATGTGGTTGTTGTTCAAAAGAAAAATGGAAAGTGGAGGGTATGTGTCGATTTTACTGATTTAAACAAGGCATATCCCAAGGATCCTTTCCCATTACTCCACATTGACTCCATGGTGGATGCTACCGCGGGTCATGAGTTGTTGACTTTTATGGATGCTTCATCTGGATTTCAACAAATTCAGATGGAACCATCTGATCAAGAGGATACAGCCTTTATGACCCCAACTGGTATATATTGTTATATTGCTATGCCATTTGGACTAAGGAATGCAGGTGCTACTTATCAAAGGCTAGTCAATATGATGTTCAAGGAACAAATTGGACACACTATGGAAGTCTATATAGATGACATGGTGGTTAAGTCCAAGAAAGCTGAGGATCACCTTAAAGACTTGGAGGAAGCATTCAATATCCTTGATAAATTTAATATGAAACTAAATCCTTCAAAGTGTCATTTTGGTGTTAAGGCAGGTAAATTCTTAGGCTATGTGGTGACAAAGAGGGGCATTGAAGCAAGTCCAGAGCAGATTAAGGCTATTGTGAATATCAAATCTCCTGCCAATGCCAAGGATGTGCAAAGATTGACAGGCAGGATCGCAGCCTTGAACAGGTTCATATCCAAATCCTCAGAAAAGTGCAAGGAATTCTATGACATCCTGAGGAAGAACAAGAAATTTGAATGGACTGAGAAGCATGAAAGTGCCCTCAAAGCTCTCAAGGATTACCTATCCTCAGCCCCCGCCTTGATGAAACCAGAAAAGGGGGATATATTATCCTTATACCTAGCAGTATCCTCAAAAGCAGTAAGTGCGGTCCTTGTTAAGGATCACCAAGGTACACAACATCCTGTTTATTATGTAAGTAAGAGTTTACTTGATGCTGAATCCAGGTATTCACATTTAGAAAAACTTATCCTTGCATTAATTATGGCATCTACTAAATTAAGACATTATTTTGAGACTCATGCCATTATTGTTAAGACTAATTTTCCAATTAAGAATGTTCTCAGGAAACCTGAAATGTCAGGAAGGATGGCTAAGTGGGCAGTGAAGCTTAGTGCATATGATATAAGATATGAACCAAGGACGGCCATCAAGTCCCAAGCCTTAGCTGACTTTGTGGTAGATTTTAGTAATGACTTGCAAAAGGAAGCTGAGTTGGAAGTTCAACAGCTAGAAGAAACTAAAGATCCTTGGATACTCTTCACTGATGGAGCCTCCAATGTCAAAGGAACAGGGCTTGGAATACTACTAAAATCGCCACAGGGGGACATAATACCCCACTCCATAGCTTGTGAATTTCAAACTACCAACAATGAGGCTGAGTATGAAGCCTTGATAGCTGGTTTGCAAATTGCTAAGCATATGAGGATCATGTATCTTGAGGTACATGTAGATTCATTATTAATCACTAATCACTTTAATGGATCCTATGTTGTTAAAGGTGAAAAGCTAATAAAATATTTAGAGATAGTCAAAGAATTGGCACTCTCTTTTGTTTCCTTTAGTTTAACACAGGTACCAAGGGATGAGAATGCAGAGGCTGACGCATTAGCCAATCTAGGATCATCCTTGAAGATCCCGGAGGATATCAGGATCCCTATTATCCACATCCTGACACCTGCTATCGAGGATCATGTAGCCATGGAGATAGGAGAGGATTCTGCAATCATCCCTAGTGATGATACTCAATCTCATTCAGGATCATGGATCCTTCCAATCATGAGATACATACAACATGGAGAGATTTCTACAGGAGAAAACCCTAGGGCTTTCAAAATCAAGGTATCTCAATTTACAATATTGAATAATATGTTGTATAAACGATCTCTCGCAGGACCATATCTAAGATGCATTGAGGATCCTGAAATCCAAGAAGTCCTAAAGGATTTCCATGAAGGAGATTGTGGAAACCACACTGGAGGCAGGGCATTATTCTCAAGGATCCTGAGGACAGGATACTGTTGGCCTACTATGAAGAAGGATGATGTGGAATATGCCAAGAAGTGTGATCCTTGTCAGAGACATAGTAATATCCTTCATCAACCAGCAGAGCTTTTGCATCCTATATCCTCTTCTTGGCCATTTATGAGATAGGGAATGGGTATAGTTGGTAAGCTTCCTAAGGCACCTGGTGGAAAAGTATTCATGCTTGCTATGACTGATTACTTCTCCAAGTGGATAGAGGCTGAAGCCTTTACTCAAGTCAGAGAAAAGGAAGTTATATCCTTTATTAAAAGAAACATTATTACTAGATTTGGTATTCCTTCTGAAATTGTTTGTGATAATGGATCCCAATTTATTGGGAGTAGAACTACTAACTTTTATGACAGTTGGGGGATTAAGATGATAACATCAACACCAGTCCACCCAAAAGCTAATGGTCAGGCAGAATCATCCAACAAGATCATCATCAACAATTTAAAGAAAAAGCTTGGATCCAAGAAAGGAAAGTGGGCAGAAGAACTACCTTATGTACTATGGGCTGATAGGACAACTCCCAAGAATGCCACTGGCCAAACTCCATTTTCTTTGGTATTTGGGGCAGAATCAGTGATCCCTACAGAGATGGTGGTTCCTACTGCAAGAACAAGCATTCGTGATCCTGAAGAAAATGCTGAAAACTTGGTTCAAGATTTGGATACTATAGAAGAACTCAGGGATTTGGCAAGGATAAGGATGGCCAGTTATCAACAAAGGATGGCTGGAGCTTACAACAAAAATGTCAGGATCAGGAAATTCCAAGTTGGTGATATGGTGTTAAGGAAAGCATTTCAGAATACCACCAATCCTGCTGATGGAAAGTTGGCACCAAAGTAGGAAGGCCCTTACTTGATCGAAGCTGAAGCAGGAAAGGGGGCATATCGATTGCTAACAATGGAAGGTGATTTGTTACCAAGAGCTTGGAATGCTGTCCACTTGAAGAAATACTTAATGTAATTAGGATCCATGATCCTTACCTGACAAGTATCCTTGAAGGATCCCTACAAGATAGAGGATCCTCATTTTGGGTAATATTCTAATCTCCAACTATTTCATTCTTTAATTATCTTAAGGATAAGGATCCTACATCCTTTATCCTCCTTTCACTTGATTCTGAGTTTTGAAGGTTCAGGTATCCTTGACAAAGGATTGAGTATTCACAGAAGTATCCAGTTATTTGGGCTTGACCCCAGTTATTTGGGCTTGACCCCAGTTTGGGCCTGTCCCCAGTATCGCCAGTAGCGCACGATGATCCTGGTACAGTTCATGGCAATGGGACCAGTACTCGCTTTAGGGGCTGACAATTTCATTGTACTGGCTGTATTCAGGATCCTACGTATAATGGTAGACGTACCATACATCCATTCCTAAGGTTTCTAACGTTTTCACGTTAGCTAAGGTTTTGGCATTTTCATGTCACTAAGTTTGGATAGTCGCCAGTGAGGGCCATACTCCAGTTTACACACGATCTTTGGGCTTGTCCCCAGTTATCCTTTGGGCTTGTCCCCAGTTATCCTTTGGGCTTGTCGTCCCCAGTTATCCTTTGGGCTTGTCCCCGGTATATTGGGCTTGTCCCCAGAATTGTTGGGCTTGTCCCCAGTTACTAACTTTTATCTTATATTGGCTTAGTCCCAAGTTGCATCCTATTTCAGGTTTTTGAAGCTAAACGACCAAGGATCCTTGATCCTTACCTTATATTAAGGTTTGTCTTGTGGTTATCCTGATTATAATTGTTAAAGGTTAGGATCCTAACTTGGATTCTCAAGTATGATCCTCGATCATTTTGACTTTATTCATTATTTATCTAATTGACCCTTATCCTTTGACAACTGAACTTATGATCCTTAAACTACACTACTTTTCAGAACTTGTCGACTATAGGATATGTGATCCTTGATCATATCCTAAACTCTTTGAGGATATTTATTAAATTTTTTCTTCTTTACTTAATAAATTCAGACAAAATGTATATCACAACAATTGAAAAGTAAAGTACTTATAAGGATAACAACACAAAAGTTAAAGATTTTATTTATTCATCCATAGTTAAACCCTTCAAGGTTGTCAAAATTACATACCCCAAGCATCTACCAGCAATACGTGGCCCGTCCGCTGGGGTAGGTAAAGGGTGTCCATTGTTAATAGGTCTTTCAAGTGCAGGAAATAAAAGATGGCAGGATAACGAGTGGCTTCATCCCCCAAACAGAGGATCCATCCACCAGCCATTATCCTACCTATTGTCTTAGGATCTATGATCCATAACCATAGAAACTATTGTTCAAATACAACCCAAGATTGTTTCAAAACACCATAACCAAAAAACTATTACCAAGTCCTAAAAAATGGGCTCCGGCCGCGTCTAGAAATGTCCATCATTGCCCATTCTTGCAGCCTACACCTTTGCTGCATCACCATCACCTTCACCAGCTCCTCCAGCTCCGGCATCATCCACATAATCCTTAACACCACTGCCGCCAGCCTCGATTGCTAGGACCTCACCAGCTTCTTCTTCGTCATCCAGATCAGCCAACCTAGCCTTCCAGCCCTCTATGTCCCAGTTGCTCTGGTCAAAGTCAGGATCCTGAGCTTCTTGGGCCATCTGCAACTTGGTTTTGTACATAGCAATGGCAGCGGAGACTTTGGCATCATTTGTGATTTCAGCCTTCTCTTGGTCAGCAGTGATATGAGCCAGGACAAGTTCCCTCTTCACCAGATTGACATCGTTTTCGAGGGAGGCAATCTTCTTATCCTTGGCCAGCATGATCTTTTGGAGGTCCACACACTTTTGCTCAACCTCTTCAATACTCCCTACGTAATCTTGGATTTCAGCAAATTTCTGCAAAAGAAAGGATACGATTCAGGATCCCTTACCCTCAGCATGGAAGGATCATGTACAAGAATCACATTTAAGGATCAGTTATTCTTACCTCAGCAACGTATTCCTCGAATTGATGCTGGATCAGAGGCAGACCTTCAAGGGTATCAGCAGTCTTTCTTTTCTTTCCGCCCCTTCCCTTAGAAGTGGTTGCCTTGTGGATCGTGACGGATGGACTGGCAGCAGGCTTTTTCTTTGAGGATCGGACAGCGTCAAGGTCAGTGACACTGAAACGGGTAGCAGACTTCCAGCACCTACACATCCAAAATAGATAAGTATCCTTATTTCATTTTAATTTAAACATTTAGTTATGCACAAAATGGGATACTTACTTGACATCGTAACAGAGCCTGAGGATACTTCCTGAGAATCCTGGGTATTTGCTTGAAATGTTCTTATTGCAGGATCAAGCCTCCGGAAAGCAGCAAGCCTTTCCTTCGTTGCAGGTGTTGTAATAAGGTGTGAAACGGTAATAGCTTCAAAATATAAACAAAAGGATGTTAGTGATCCTCAGCAGAAACAAGGTTATCCTGTGATCCTTCTCAGGATCCTCTATCCTACCATGAGTGGTCCATTTTCTAGGCAGATCCTTTCCATCAGGGATAGAATCCCTTCTGACAAAGAAGAATCGCCTTTTCCAATTGGTGTCATTCTTAGTGGCTTTGAAGATGGGGTGTTCTTCACCGGGTTTATGTTTGAATAGATATCGATGAGATCCATGGCTCACAAGATCATACATTTCTGCTAACTCCGACATTCCCAGATCAATACCTTCATGCACAATAATTCTTTCAAGGGTATACAAAACCCTCCATACCATTGGCATTGCTTGGATGTAGGAGATGCCGGTGAGAGAGAAGAAAGATTGGGTGAAATCAGGAAAAGGATACGAGTATCCTATCGTAAATGGGGTGACCGGAAAAGCTACCCAGGTTTCAGAAACAAATTCGCTTAGGACGGTGGGGTCAAAAGCTTTAAAAAAGGTGTTCGCCGGAAAACAATGGCGGATCCTGTCTATCTGTGGATCAGTAAAGCAGCATCTTTCTTTAGCAGAGTCTTCAATGTTCCCTTGGGTCTTTAAGGGACTGTCCTTTTTGTGATCCTTAGCCGGTGAGGATCTTAGCATCATCTTGGTCATGATGATGGTAAAGAAGAAGAAACAGAGTGAGAAGATGAAGAGAGAAAGGAAAGAGAAGTACCTGATCAAATCTTCGAATGAGGATTTAAAGGATGAAACGCACGAATTTAAATGCTTCCTAACCCTTATCTCTAATTTCAATTTATAATCATGATTTTGCAGGATAGTCACTTCAATGACGTCAGGATGGCAACGGCTAGTCAGAAAGTAACGGCTATATATCCGTTGGTTTGTTACGGATAAGAACGAGAAAATATAACTCGTTTATTTACAAATTACTCCTTATATTTTGGGGGCAATTGTTAGGGGAGGATTTTCCAAAGATCAGTGATCCTCAATTACTGTTGGGCTTAGGGATTCTCAATTCTATTTGAATTAGTGATCCTCAGAAAGTATTGTAGGATCAGGATCCAAGATCATCATGAGGATCCTTATACTAACGATTGTCTACTTTGAATATGATGTTGTTTTGCAGGAGTACGTGCTTGGACTTGGTCTTGGCGATATTCCTGGAGCGTATTCTCTATTTATTCCGCACGTGCTTGACTAATATGGAGGTTATGGAGTTCGTGGAGGACTTGCATGAAATGCGTATAGTTAGTTAGCTTAGATAATTTCCAAATTTAAAAGGGGATAGCGAGCTAGATTAGAACACTTGGCTATTTTTGGCTAAACACACACACTCGTAACTGCTCTCATCAGCTCTTGACAGTTTGCTCGGCGATTACACACATTTTTGCACATTACACTCTAGTGATCCTTGTAACTAGCTCGCTATCATCCAAAGTTGTAATACATTTTCTGTTTAATCTGAGTTGGTGATCGGTAGTTTCCATCACCCGAGGTTTTTTATGCCGGAGATCAACTCTTGATCAAGGGCTTTTTCCTCGTATAAATCATTGTGTCACTTGTTCATTACATTTCTGAGTGATCCTTAATATTGTTCATTGATTCAAGCATCACACCTCACAACAAAAGATTTGGTTGCATTATCTTTGCTTGATTTTTTACCAAAACAGTACGAATTGTTTAAATTCACTTTCTAGGGTATTAACTTTTCATTTTGTAACGTTTGGAGGTATTAACTTCTAGGGTATTAACATAGTTAGTCCCTGTGGTTTGCACAAAATAACATACTTAGGTATTAATAGTTTAACAAACAATTAACGTGTAATACCTCCAAACGTTACAAAATGAAAAGTTAATACCCTAGAAGGTGATTTTAAACTATTAGTACTTAAGTATGTTATTTTGTGCAAACCACAAGAACTAAGTATGTAATTAACTCTAAAATAAATTTGAATTACGGCAACTTCTAATTTGAATAATTGTTCATGGCAACTTCTAAACGATGTATATGTATGACAAAAAATGGTTTGAATGAAAATGTATATGTATAACGACAAAAAAATGGTTTAAATGAAAATGTATATGTATATGTATAACGACAAAAAAAATGGTTTGAATGAAAACGTATATTTATAAAAATACGCGTTATCATTTACCCCATATAAAATATTTAAGCCCTAACCTTTAAATACCGAGTAAATTACAAAAATCGTCCTTTATGTATGTCACTTATTGCAAATTGTGTCATTAATCTTCAATAATTACAGAAAACGTACTCGATGTGTGCAAACCCTTGCAAGTTATGTCCTTTAGCCCTGACTCGGTTAATTTTGTGGTTAAATCCGACCAAATGGACCCCACATGAGGGTATTTTATGGTTAAATCTGACCAAATGGACCCCACATGAGAGTAAAATGAATTTATACAGGCACGTACATAAACTATGAACGTGAAAAAAATTAGTTTTTCTTAAGTAAAGGAGGTATAACGGTAAACTCTAAACAAATTATTAGTAAAAAAACTTAATAGGTTAAATACGTTAGTAAAATTGTGCCAAGTAGCACTGATGCCAAACCTGTTGAAACCTGAAGGTTTATACATAGAGGATTACTATGTTTAGGGGTTGACTTGTAAAGTTTTGTTTTAATAGTGTTTGGGTCGATATGTTTGTTTTGGGTCTAGTAGGTTTCGAGTGGGCCTATAGGGGTTTCGACCCACTTTGTTTAGTATTTAAGTAAACCTCAACCATTAGGTTGAGTTTGATCAGTTGTCTAGAACTTGAAGGCCAGCCGAAACCTGCTTGGAGTCTTGTATTTGTCACCTTCAATCAGTGAATGCAAGATATCTTTGGTTTGTTTTGATTACTTATATTGTTTCGGTTATATTTGTTCTTGAATCCGCTTGTGTTTGATTTCCGCACTTACACAAGTCATTATTTGATATCGTTGAAAGATCTTAACGGGTTTTACAATTGGTATCAGAGCCAAGAAACCACTTCTTGGTTCGGTTTTGATATCATTCGGATTCAAGAAGGTCTTCTTTTTACTGATCTTGGTTTGCTAGTGTTTGTTTTACAGTGGTTTAGTTTTTGGTTGTGTTTTCTGTTTATGGATTATACAACCTTCAAACTGTTCATCGCAAATATTACTTCAAAGAGCTGATTTTGGTTCGTGTGATTCCTGAATAGTGTTTGCTGAATTTTCAGAAGTTGTTGAGGATAATCAAAGATTTCAAAATCGTTGAATTTTGGAAGCTGCTGGAAATCAGGGATATTGGCTATAATTATCTCACAGTTTGTTTTGCAGGATCTCAACTCGCAATCTGCTGTCTCGAATTGTCAACTTCTCTGTCTCGACTCGCAACTAGCAACAGTCTCGAGTTGTCAACCTTTGGTCTCGACTCGCAATCATCATTGGTCTCGAGTTGTCAACTTCTTCGTCTTGACTCGCAACCTTAGTCTCGACTCAACTCCTCATCACTTCGTCTCGACTCAACCTTAGACTCGCAATCTTAGTCTCGAGTCGAAACGACAATCTGCAACGTACATTTGAACTGTGGACCTCAAATCTAGGACTTTGGACCTTTGGACTTAAAAATTAATTAATCAGCTAAATTAATTAATCAGTTAATTGGACCAAAAACCGAGAAACAATGTCTACAAATAATCTAAGTGTTGACCTGGCAGCCATGAACACACAACAAGAATTGGATTCAAAAATTGGAACCACTACGAGAATTCCCAGGTTGATAGATGGAAATGACTTTCCCGAATGGAAATGGCGTTTTGAACAACATGTGAAAGTTAAGGATCCTAAAATCTAGAGAAGTATTCTAAGAGGTCCTAGGGAGATTATGTTTGAACGAGATACTGCTCCATGAGTTAATGTAACATCCGTCAAAATCGGACCTCCGAAATCCGACCCGGATTGTAAAACCGGACCCTTGCCAATAAAATAAAAATAAGAATTATTATTGTTATTATTATTATAATTAATCGTCACGTTTTGCATTGGATTAAAAACCGAAATAAAAGTGGAGGTTTATATGCGAGACTCCGTTAACTCGGTTAATAGTTATAAGGGAAATAATTAACTACGTTAAATTTGTGGTTAAAACAAGTTTTTAACTTAAAAGGATTAAAACCGTCAAAATATCAAAGTTACTAGTTAAGGGGTTGTTTTTGTAATTTATGGAAACTATATATATAAAACGGGTTAGCCAACTAGGTTAGTAAACCTAGTTAAGTTGGTATATATTGTAATTAACTAGGTTAGTTTATTGGTTAGTTCTATAAAAGAAATGAATTAACTTAGTTAGTCTATTATATATATTAACTTAGTTGATTTAATTATATATTAACTAGGTTAGCTTTATAAGAGAACTCAGGATAGCCAACAGTTAAACTTAAGGGGCCTAGGTGATATTTTTGAAACTAAATTGAAAGGTGGAATAATAATAACAAAAAAAAAACGTATGACCGAGGGTTTCGAACCTGCGTCATCTCGTCCAAACAACAAAGCACTCACAACTGGACTGAGTCCAGTTTGGTGACGAATATCCAACTCGAATAATATTTGAACCGATCCCAAACACGACCAGGAAACCCTTCTCCTTCGTCTGTTCGAACAATAAACTGGTACCAGACCCAACCATCAAGTCCCAATCGACAATCAAACCGAATAGAAAAGATGAAGAAGAGAATTTAGATCGAATAACTCTCAATCTTATTAATCAGAAAATAACTCAAAACTGATTACAGACTCTCAAACCATAACTCGGTTTATCTTCTCTTGACTCTTAATAATGTCTAACCCTACCTTGGTTTATATAGGCTACCCCTAACTTGGTGACCAAGACATTACCATATAACCCTAACTTGGTGACCAATACATTACCAAATATAATTATAATGTAATTAGGAAACTTAACCAATTATGACCAACTTGTCAACATTGATCCCTCAAGTTCACCGACTTGTGACTTGAACTCCTTTGCCACCCTTTCACATCACCGACTTGTGATGAGTCGGGAATTACCGCCAACAATCACCCCCTTAATTTCCGACTCGAAATAGGTAGGCTCTAACATGTCTTCTTTGTCTTGATTCTCATAGAACAAATCTTGATCTCTAGCTGTGTTTTTCGGCTCCTTCCTAGCTCGAACATTCTTGCGACCTTGTACTCGACTAGTCCTTTGAACATGACTCGTCCTTTGATCATAAGAACTCGCACCACCATTAACTCGGCTGCGATCTTGAGCAAACACCCGCTTTCTTGGATCATAACACGTACTTCCTTGGGTTTGAATCCCTTGCTTAACATTTTCTTTGAATTCTTGAACATTTTTCTTTGGACTTTGAATTTTGGGTTTCTTCATTAAACTTGGATCTTTGAGAAGATTCTGGCTCGTACTTGCCGTATCATCTTTCAGTTCATCTCTTTGTAGATCCCTACCCGCAAAATTCTTTATTCCAGTCATGTTATCTTGTGTACCGGAACTTGTTATCTTGAGGTTGATCTTGTACAAACGGTTCTTGGTCCTTGTCACCTTCATCATAAGTTTTCCTGTATCATCATGAATGGTTAGCAAATCACGTTTCATGTGAATGTCGCATCCACCTTCTGTTGCTTGACCAAGACTTATGATATTGCTTTGCAAACTCGGTATGTAGTAGACATCGATTAATAGGCGCTTCTCCCCTGTTTTCCCTTCTAGTAATATCGATCCCTTTCCCCGTATATCAATACAAGATCCATCTCCAAACTTCACCTTTCCCGTGACACGCTCATTAAGTTCAAAGAAATAAGCTCGAGTACCCGTCATGTGATTCGATGCTCCGTTGTCGAGATACCAAGTGTCTTTCTCCATTGGCTCAGTCTCGAAACGCTTTGGATTCACCCATTCTTCATTTAGAAAAACCGTCTCTTGATCACATCTCATCATGAATAATGATGGATCAAAATCATCGTTTTTAGCTAAGTTAGCTTCATCTTGTTTTTTCATACGATCCGGACATCCTGACGCGAAGTGACCAAATTTATCACAACGGTAACACTGAACCTTTGATCTATCTTTCCTTCCTTTTTGGCGATCATTGGTTCTTCTTTGACCAGTTTGCTTTGATCCATGATCTTGACCGTCTCGACTTTGACTTCCATCTTGGTCCTCATCATTCCAGTCTTGACGTCTACTTCGGTAACTTGAACCGCCTCGCCCACGCCCACGCGTATTTTCATAGGATTTGGATTTCAAGGATGACTCACCATTGGCAAACATTAGATTACCTTGATTTTCTGCTAAAGACTCGATACCTTTAATCCTGTCTTCGAACGTCTTCAGTCTACCGATCGCTTCCTGAAACGTCATGGCCTTCAAATCTGCGAACTGTTCAATTGAAGCTACAATTGGAACATACTTTGCTGGAACGGAACTTAACAATTTTCTGGTAAGCTTTCTGTTTTCATAGGTGGTTCCCAAACTGGCTGCTTTGGTAGCCAACTGACTAATCCTCCCTGCGAAAGAATCAATCGTCTCTGTTTCTTTCATCTTTAAAGATGCGAACTCATTTTCCAGTTGCTCAAGCTTTGCCTCTCGAACCCGTTCAACCCCAACATACCGTGTCTTCAACGCTTCCCAGATTTCCTTTGCAGACTGAAACTGAGCTACTTGAAACACGAGCTCTTCGGGTATTGCTTGAAGTAGAAGTGCAACTGCCATGTCATCTTTTTTTGTCTCTACCTCCTTTTCGCCTGGTTCTAAAGCTTGCTGTATTCCATGAACCTTGAATACTGCCTTGATACGAATCGCCCAGATGTTGTAATTTGTTTCGGTTAACATTGGACATTGTAAAGTTGTGCTACTTTGATCCTTAACCACAACCAGTGGTGGTCTGTTCCCGTCCGTCATTGATTTCTGAACAACTTTTTAGAACCGAACGCGTTTGCTCACGGAAACCCGGTCACGAATACCTCTCGCAAAACCAGATAAAAAAATCTTGAATTGAACCCGCTTGTTCAACTCAAATAACGTTTAGTTGTAAACCTCAACTTAGTTTAAACCAAAAAGTAAATAAATAAATAAACCAACTTGTTATTAAATTCTTTTTTTTTTCAAACGCTGTTCCCAAAAGAAAACAATAAAACCTTTTGACTTTTGGTTAGTTTCTATCCTCAGTTGAATTTTAGCTCCAACTTAAT